>WHPZ01582151.1:0-14165 GCA_016617965.1 Macrosiphum rosae | reverse complement strand
TACATTATTTAGGTATTTAATTATTTCTTTTACGTACTTCCTTTGTAACTTCAAGACTTAACGCATATAATTTCATATTTTATTCTACTGTTTGAACTCATGATGTGCACGGACTTGATAAGTGGAGCCCATTATCGTCATTCCTCTTAAGCAAATCGATAAATGTATTAAATAAATTATAAATTCTCCTCCCTCTCCCGAAAACCGTGATGTATAAATCCTGCGTCCTCTGTATCTATAGCTTAAAACGGTAATCTCCATGTTTCACGTATAATAATGTAACGTTGGACTAATATCCATTACCAATCCAATTTTTAATCAGTAAACTCTCTTGGAAAACGACCCTGATTAAATATATTTGAGAACTAGTCATTGTGTATACCATTTGCTTGTAAACATTCTACATATTTATAATCATTTGTAAAACGTATATGTTCGCAGGACTTCCAAAATTCAATTATGACCATTAACGCCTGGGTATCGATGGTAAGTATACAATATACCTATTATCGATGGTTACACGACAAAAAGGTTTCCTGGACACTAAGGGTCCAAGTGACATTGCTTATGATATTATCGGATTGATAAAATGATTTGCTTTACAATGAGGCCAACGCGCATGCCCCAAAACAGCTATGACCATTATTTAACAAACATTGTGAGTCTTAAGTTTACGATATTATAATCCGCAGATTTATTTTTTATTTTCTCAAAAAGGAGTCCCCCAAACGGCATTACAAATGTTTAAGGGACAAGCGATGTTTCTCAAAACTGATTTTTTATATATTTTTTACAGAAAATACTTGAGGTATTATAATATATTATATTACAATATACTTCATAAATAATAATAACACCAAAATATAATGATGGAGGATAAGTCCATTAGATAAATTATGTAAAAAATAATGTACGGTAAAAGTGCAAAAATTATAAAACAAATGTATCCAAATTTCCATATACATGTGAATAGTAATCAAAAATTTATATTTATCTAAATTATAAATAAAAAATAGTAAAATAGGTATTTGAAATAATGCAGAATCCTGCGTAAAAAAAGTTATTGCTTATCGAAAAAATATTAAAAACACAACAAAATGTGTTTTGATTTTCCCAAAAAATGTCACCTGGTCCTTTTTGCCGTGCAACCGTCGAGTTATGATTATGTTTAATCTTTAAATACCTATTAGAAACACAATAGTTATATCTTAAATGGTTATGGGTCGACAATCGATCTTAAATCTTAATAATTCACTAATATAGATTCACATAAACTTAAAAAAGTTTTTTAATTTTTGTATTTTTAATGAAACGTTTTTGGTTTTACTCGAGAAAAATTGTTTATAAAATTATATTCGGCCAAAACGGTCTTTAAAGCTAGCCATTTTTAGTGGTAAACTGTTGCTAAAACGTTACTTTCGTACTCCTGCTTTCGTAGACTTGGCAAGATGAAAAACTTCTGTGGAATGTATCAGATTACGGAGGCACAAAAGTTGTAAACATGGCTTATGATGAAATATGGATGCCCGATATTGTGGCCTACAACAGGTAGGAATCGTCTATAGTCAAATATTGCAAAACTGGATAATAAACGTATAACGATCGCTTTTTGACTGATATTTTTGAGGTAGGTATCTCACATTAATGTATCCAAAGTTGATAAACGATTTCCGGAAATCGAATTCGTCTTATTCGATGTGCAGTCTTTTTAAATAATAAAAATAAAAATAATATTATATTATACGTAAAGTATGCTTAAGCATCAAAGTACAACATATCAGCTACTGCATGGTATATAATAATATGGTTGTATATATTATATTATTATCCAAAAAACAAATACCTCAGAACTATTTATTTTTATAAAAATTATAAATGGGATTCTATAAGTTATTGTTATTCAAGTATTTGGTGAGTTCGTCAAAAGTTATTTTTTGGAAAACCGTGTTATTCTGAAATTTTAATAATTATAGTAGGTATACATTTTGCAATAAAATTAAACACTTTTTATTCGAAGCATAAACGCACACTTACCTAGGGTATCTATCTATAACAATACTATAGATATTTTAGGTAGTTTTTAGTTGTAGTTTAAAAAATGTTTCAGGAGAATAACATCCAAATATAGAATTTATTTACGAATTAAATGCAAATTTTTCCAGTTTGGCAATTAAACGAACTTCCCTTAACAATATTCCGGCGGTTTATATTGACGAGTTTATCGATAACAGTTAATAATCAAAACCGAATGTATTAATAATATTGATTTGTTTTCTGTTTCGTAGTGCTGACGGGCAACACGATGAGACTTATGGGAAGATAAACTGTGTAGTCCGTGCGGATGGAATGGTTCATTGGATACCACCAGCCAAGTTCCGAGTCTTTTGCGATGTAGATTTGACCAATTGGCCATTTGGAGAGCACACCTGTTCGTTGAGACTTGGCTCTTGGACGTACGACGGCAATTCCGTTAGCATGCAAATCAATCAGAAAATAAACGTACGATTAGTTTACATTAATTATTGTTTTATTTTTTTGCAACACGATTTTATTATTTTACCGTTGGAATTACCTCATAAACAGTGTTGTGCTCGGATAATTTTTTTGTTTAGATATCTGAACTAAAAAAATATCTAGATGTAGGTAGATAGATAATGAAAACATGAGAGCAAGAAATTTAGATAGAAATTTATTATTTAAATAATTTATTTTCATTACCCAACATATTATTCTTAAAAAAATAAATTAGTAACATATAGTTTTCATGAAGCTCATAGAAAATATCAATACTAATATATATTAGTTAAGATGGAATCACTAATGATTATTCATATAATATGTTAAATAATATATTAAATTATCGTGCAAAATTTATCTAGACTGTACAGTTAGGCTGTATGATTTATATCTTAAATGGCAGTTAGATATCAATTTTGTACTTTATCTAGACAAGATAAAGATACGATGTTAGTTGTGATGGTTAGTTACCTAAGATTCATGTGGTCCTCCTGTTTTTAGACTGCCGAAATGATAAGCTTGGAAGAAGGTTGTAAATGGGACATCACAAAGGTGACGCAAAGACGAAGAGTCGAGAGCTACTCTTGCAATTCCAACGACATATACGAGGACATTCACTACAGTATCACCGTGAAGAGAAAAATACCGGCGTACCACAGCATAGTAGTCATACCAGCGATAGGTACCTAATAACAATTATATTTGCAAATACAATTGTGTTAGCATAGATGAACTTGAGATTTTCACTAGGTCAGGATTAAATAAAATATCATTAGGCCCCTCCCTCGAAAAATATGTTATCTCTGTCTGTCCGTGTCGTGACGATTAACATCGACGGTATAAAGGTATTATTCAGGGGCGGACAGGCATTTTTTTTGTCATGTAAAAATGTTTAAAAGGCCACACATGAAAAGACACATACAAACACCACGAAAGGCCATTCGCTATTAGCTCATGAACCAAAACACTATATTATAATGCAACAAATTTGTCGAATATGTTATTTATAATTGTTCGTCCTCTCGTAATTTAGTCGTCGTGTTCCTGACGCTATCCGTCTTTTGGCTACCTCCGGAGTCGACGGAGAAATTCATGTTGAGCGGCGTTACGCTGGTCGTAGTATGCATACTGTTGATGATGATCTCCGGCAATGTGCCCATCATGAGCGATCGTATCCCGTTAATAGGTGAGTTGGGTGTTTCCAATTTCGTCGAATATACTAAAATTGTTACAGTGAAACGCTGAAACATATATATTACGAAGTTCCGCGGGCGACTAGAAAAAATACGTTAAATAGAATTAAATACATTTGGTTATCAGTTCTCGACAATATTTCTTTAAACAGAACATTTTGTTAAACGGAAGTTTCACTGTATACATAAACAGTATAATAGTATATACAGAGTGATTCACCAAGCATGCCAAAGCCCTCTTTTGTCTTTAATAATACAGTAAGTTATTCAAAATCTGATTTTTGAAATCTTTAAATAATATATACATATATAATATATATATTATATTAACATTCTTGAAATTATTTGTACCACTTAAGAAGTGTAATGTAGCGTTGCAGAGTAAAAACTTCTGTTTTTAAAAAGAGAAGGCGCCCTCCTCTTTTACTGTAAATTTTTTTTTAAAAATTTTGATTTCAGGACGAGTAATTTCTCAGGTATTAAAATGTTTGTTCTAAAGATAATTGTCCTTAAAAATGGTTTTACAAAACTTTAAATATTGGATCTAGTAATTATTATACATGGACCATTTTTAAAAGTCATTAATGTTGATACATTAATATTAATCACCAACATTTTAAATCACCATAGCCTCCATATCTACCAAACCCATTATCTTGGGCTTATTATCGATAGTATACAAAGTCAAATAACTCAAACACTATTTGTTTTAATTTTGATTTCGATACGTCAAAATTTTCAGAAAAATTATTCTGTAATTAAATTACATTCGAAGGAGGAGGAGATGTTCTCATTTGAAAAACAGAAGTTTGAGTCGCCGCACAGAACACTTCTTCAATTACATAAAAATTTATAAAAATGTTCTTTTAAAAATTCCAAAAATCAGAACTTAAATTATTTCATTATTAAAATAAAAACGGGGGTGATTATGCTTGGCGAATCACTTTGTATGCATGGGCAAATACAGTGCTTATTACATTACCTATTTAATTTTTTGCTTACCGTCTGCTTTGCAGTGATGTTTTACTCAAACTCGCTGGGCATGGTCACTCTATCGATGGTATTCTCAGTGTTATTACACAATCTAGCTAAATCCAAACAACCCGACCATAAAGTACCCAAGTACATCACTCAGCTGTTGAACACGAAATTCGGAACCGTCATGAGGTTTACATCAATGAAGGTAAATATAATTATTCGTAATAGTGGTAGGTATTATGGGCATAATGGTACATTAAGATTACACAATACATATTAATATTATTATTATTGTACAACTTAAGACGAGATTATAACACTATATTAATATAATATACTGTACTTGAAATTTAGATAATGGTTTTCACTCAAACGATAATAATATATATACTATACAAGTGTTTTAACGTTTGTATAATAATCTCAAGTAAGTTGTGTTATCCAAACCCAATATGCAAAGATTGAATTGTTTTGCATTGGATTTTTTTTTTTTATTAATGTGTTTTGTGAACATTTTTTCGTGTAGGGGTGTTTAAAAGTACGCATACGAGTTGGTCCCCTACAATTACCTACCGAAACGGTTCCCGGGTAGTCTATATAGTATAGTATTTACCAACCAGAACTATTTTTGTTGGGTCACTGTCGTAAACTAATAAGTTATAACAATAAGAAAATAAAAATTAATTTATATTAAAAATAGTTGTTATATTTAACAGAATTAAGTATTCATTATCGGTATTGCATTATATTATTAAAATTAAATGAGAAAATTGCTTTTAACAAAAATGATTATTAATGCAATTACTAAAATATGATGGCATACTTGATTTTTTTTTTGTTTTTTGGTAGGGATTTATCTAAAAAGGTGTAGTAATTTTTGGTTTATCAAAAAAACGTTGGAAAACACTAGTCTATAAGTTTCCGGGTGTTTTATATTTAACGACCAGGAACGAATTTCTTACTTCCCTCTCGAAAAATTTCAAATGACCTTCGGTAGGGTTTTAGTTGGGGATCCAGCGTTATTAATACATTGAAGAGGACATGCAATCGGGTTTCTCGGCAATAGTTTCTTTACGTGTATGGAAAACTACAAAAAGCTGTAAAAAATATCAGCATTAGTGCGGTTTACCTCCTCTTCAAATCGTTTTCTGAACGCATTGTTATACTATAATATTACCTTTAAACTTAATATCACAAAACTCTGCTAGAAATGGCCGAAGTGAAACGGGCACTCTCAACCCATTTTCAGCTGTATCAAGTTAGGGTGTGACTAATAAACTATAATATGTATATTGTATATAAAAAAAAAAGAATTCAAACTTTATAACATATAATATAATTCATATTTAATCATGTATAATAACTGAAGTTTGACAATATTTGGAAATTAATTCTACATGATTTACATTTTATTATAGAACGAAGACGAGGATAAGATATTCGACGAATCAAATGAAGATAAATCACAACATCCTCAACTGAAAGAAAGTCAATGGTATTATCTGGCTCTGATTTTAGATAGAACGATGTTTATTATTTACTTATTTTTGTTCATTGCTATGGTGATTTATTTTCTGAAGTGAATAATATGAAAGTAATATTTCACAAAAGATCAATATTTGTGTATCTATCTAACTACTAGTTTCTATTGAGGAACATTTTTTTTTATATTATTCGTATCGATTTTTGCTCTTTTATAACTCTTATATTTTTATAAATTTATAAACAAAGGTATTTTTTAATTATATTTATATCTAATCCTATTATTAAAAAAAGTATAGTTACTTATTTGTTGATTATAATGAATATTTTTGGCTTTAATTATTAAATATAGGTACTTTAATTTTATATTTTTAATTAATGTCTATGAGTATCTATATGACTAATATCTATAATTTGATATAAGTTTTATATTTAAAAAAAATATTAACTAAACAAAAAAAATGTATTTTTTTAACAATATTCGTTAAAGGATATTTTTTTGATGACTTGTATACAAATAAATATTTAATACAATGCACATGTCTTGAATAATTTAGATCACTTATTTTTCAACGTATTATGCAATATTTATGTACGATAAAAAAAAAAATGTAATACATGCTAACATAACATATAACAAAAACATAAATTCAAAAACATGAACAAGAATTAAAACAAACAGTTGAACAAATTTTCATAACCAAAGTATAAGTATATATTATAATTATTATAGGTATATATTATGAAAAAGTAAGTAAATTTGATTTGCATTTTCGAGAAAAATTCTAAGAAACTACAAAACATTCAAGTTCCTCATAATACTTAATACGTGTAATATATTATAATATGATTAATATTCTAAAGAAAAAAAAAACAAAATAAAAACAAAATTCATTGACCCATAATATCTAAAGTTTAGCAAATAATTATTATCATTCAATCATTAAATTATGTTAGTTTTAGATAATAGGTACCTAACTAATGATGGGGGGATATCTTAATTGTAAGTAAATTGTATAATTTGAAAAATGTGGTATTATATTATAGTTTATAATATGTAAATATGTTCTGTTTTGCCATGTTGCTTATAGTTTACGCTAAATCCGGTTGTTTGTGGTATTTGCACTCGTTTTGTTTCTTTGAACGACTAAAATAATAACAAAGAAAACGTTATTGTTGAGTATTATATTACCTTACTTCAATCAACCGAAATTAATTGAAACGATAAAAACAATTGTTTATAAGATCTAAACGATACCATTTGGACCGTGTAAACGAATAAGGTAAATATTTGTACGCACCGCAAGAAATAGAGGATCATACCAATTATGATGACCATTTTTACAACAAATCCAAAGCAAAATATGTATTCGACGACGCGTGGATCGTGTTTAAGCTGCTCCCATGTGGTCATCTGGTCGCATTGCAATTTGTCGTCTGGCATACAGATGTCCTTGGTGCATATATAGCTGCCTTGCAAAGTACTGCACATCGATTTTGGTTTTTCCGATTGGTTGCAAGAAGCTGAAAGGTTTATCACGTCAGGTTAACCCGTCGGTATACGTATCATTACTAATATTATGGTCATATAATATTAATAATACGAACTGATCAATATAATATATTATAATATATACGTAATAAGCTCGGCTGGACGTTTGAAAACTGCACCGTTTCAGCATGATATTATTGATTTATTACTCACATTCCAAAACCACGAGCCCGTCAGACCTGCGGCATATGACGTCGGCGTTCGGGGTCAGTGCCCAATCGTAGGTCATGCAAGGCGGTATGCGGCAATCGCGGGTCTCCCACAGAGGATCGGTGCAGGCGGTGGTTCCGGCCGGCGATTGCGATATTACCGTACGGGATCTGGTCTCGTAGCCAATAGTCTCCTTCTCGCAATCCCCGTGACAATGCGACCACTGGCTCCACTCGGACAGGGTGCAGCCGGGACCGCAGGACACGTAACAGTTCTGCCAGGACAGCGGTTTTTGCTGCCCCAAAGAGCCGCAGAATGTTGACTCGACCGTTTCTCCGTCATTGGTCCTCACGCATGTCACGTTCCTGTTGGTTACACCATGTCCACAAGCGGCTCCCTGTGTCAAGGAAACTAAATATGTTACCCTTCGAATAATAATATTACGCCAGACACGGTTGTGTGTACTCGGCTAAGAAGGACTACGCGACGAGACGATGGTATACTCGGGGAGCTGCAAATTGTATATTTTATAATACGTTTAGAAATACTGTAGAGAATTCCAGTGTAAAAACTCTGCATGATATTTTGGCAGTCTCTGATTATTCAAATGATTTTTAAGAAAAATATATTAAAACAATTTTGATTACAAAACGTTTATCGCTTATAAAATCGTAAATATAATACAACTATCGGGGTTTTTTTTTTTGGGGGGGGGGGGCTATAAAGTCACTATTTAAAGCAACTATCGGGGATGTACTAAGTATTCCAATTTCTGCATAATGTGATTTGACTTTGTTCGTCTATATATTTCAAAATACGTACATGAAGTTGACATGCTGACCACGGGCCGAGTGACCAAGTATAACAAGGTACTGCTGGACAAGGTTTCCATTGTTCGACGGTCATGGGGCATTGTCTTCCCGTTGCACTCGGGTTCATAGCGGTATAAGCTCTGCGCGACACTCCTTTAAAACCAACGAATCACAATAATTATTAACGCGTGTGCAAGGTTATGTCGATTAACCCTGGGGGACGCGAGTGGCATAATTATTATTCACCACAAACTAATTTTAATAAGCCGCAAAATAATTATTTTGTGCGTCATATATTCATAGGTAGTCATTACCTATGCTAACTATTTTTATTGAACAACAAAAATATCAAACATTGTTTTAAAAATTTTTTTTTTTTATTTGGACAACAGGAACATTAACCAAGTTACAAAAGTTCACTCTGCGATGGTGCTATAATAATTACCGGTTTCTAAACGTATTTCAATACAACGCAATAAACTATAATAATTGTATGTAGGTACAAATTAAAAATAATTATTTGGTACCCTTTATATTTTTATGTCTTTTTTTTATAATGCAGGCTACTGCGAATCTATACTAAATGCTCATATTTTGATATTCTTTAATATTGGCTGGTATGAATTTGTTTTAAACAGATTCGTGTTTTTAAAATCTTAATACAACTATGTACCGGTAACTATAACGGACTGACACAACGGGATATATGGTGTTTTGTAAACTTATGTTTGGAAACCTAAAACTAAATAATTTATTTAATATACTGTAATAATCAATATTATACTTCAATAGAGTAAAACAAATAAAAATAATAATATTTAATTTGGAATATATTGCGTATAACACTTGGTAGCTAATTACTTAGTGAAATTGAATCCAAACAATTATTATTTTTGTTCGAACGAAAAAAAATGTTCATCATTGCTCACGAAACCGTGTGGTCTGATGGTACACCCTATACGCGTCACCAAAGGTTAAAGGACTTAGCACATTTAGCACTGTAACAACCACCTGTGTCGTTGCAAGAGCAACTCGAATTCCACGGTGACCAGCCTTCAAGAGCGCAATCGACTGGGCAATCGATATAGCACCATTTGTCCAACGGATTTGGTCTTGGCTGATCGGCACAAAACCTATTAGGGAGTGAATAATTATAATATTAATAGTTGGATAATACTATATAGGTGAATATAGGAAAGCTGAGTTAGGGTGTTATATGCATAACGTGAAAATATGCAAAATAAAATGTTCAAAAATTATTTATATTACGTATATTTTTTAAATATAATATGTTTTATATTAATTTTTGATTTTTATTGATTTGTTTTGATTTATATTTATTAATACGAAGGTATTCCTTTATACCCAACAACGAAAAATTAATTCCCTTGGAACCAGTGTTCAATTTCATACATTTTAAATAACCCCAATATTTTAATTTTAAACATTCTTGATGAGCGAACGAAAAAAAAAATTCAAAAAATGTGTTTAGTTCTATACCTAAAAATAGCACCAACATTGCTAAATAATCATAATAGCTTTTAAACATTAAAATATATGCTAAATTCAGCAAAAAAATTTAGTGTACGACATCCGGGAGTGTTTACCTAACATATTTATAGGTATCTTAGTTGGAAAAAAATGCTAAGGCTAGAATATCCTTTTAAGTAATATAAAGCCCATTACCGGTCTAAAACAGTTCTGCCATCGCTCCTCTCGCAATACACCGCTCCAACGGTCATGCCTTCACCACATGGACTGCCACCCAAAGGCAGACATGATACATTTGTTATTGTTTTCCAAGAATATTTGAAGCATGTGAAGTTCAAATGACAAGGTTGTGTCTGTATGGCTATTGGACAATTTGCTCCGGTAGGGCTCTGGCTTCTGAGCAACAACCTGGTCCGCTGTTGTTCTTGCGACGATAGGCAATCCTTTAAAAATAATTATTTTTATCGTCAGATGGGTATAACAATAAATAAGTGCACGTAGTACTTGAGGAGTCAATGTATAATATTTTTTCAATCATTAGTTAAAATACACATTTTTATTATTTTCAATTTTTGAAAACATTGATAAAAAATTATAATGTATTAATGTGACAACATATATTTTCTTAAATATACCCATAACAAACTTTGATTGGACTTTTAGCTATAATATTAGGATTCAATAATAAATGGGTAGTTAAAATACATTATTTACTTTTGGGCAAATTGACCAATCCGACCAGCTACTTAACACACAATCTCCAGGACATGCGATTGTACACAAGTTCACTCCATCTGGTCGTGTGGTCCAATCACAGTATTCTTCCGACAACTCTATTCCAGTATTTATGTGGATACATCTGTTACAATAGTTAAATTAAGATAATTATTAGTTTAATGATTGATTATTATGAACAACTTAAATCACATGTTATGTCAAATTGTTAAATCGTATGACTTAATCATAACATAAATATAATTATAAAATACATACTACTAATATGATTTTATCGTAAAAAAATATGTTTATGATATTTTAAATCCACTGTTTATTTACCGCACTAATCTAAACATTTCTCCTTCACCACAGCCTTTCTGTTTATCCTTATCTGGTAATTTGCACTGACTCCATGGTTCAGTAGTCCACTGGAAACTGTTACACGGTGTGTTACAGACTTTTGTTTGTACGGTTTCACCGCATGGTCTCCCGCCATTTGCTGCGTTTCGTTCGATCTATTTAACAATATATTATTTGTATTATCGGAAAGGCCAAAATAGAGATAAAATAATTTACGGTTCTATAACGGTGATGCGTCCCTGGTCCACACAGCTTATTACATACACCCCATTCGTTCCAATCAGACATTTGGCAATCAATCGAACACGGTACCAAACATGGTTCTTCTTCGATTCCTGTACTACCACCACACAGCCTGTACAAAATGAATTCTTAAGTAATACAATAATTATATCACATATTAGGTATACGGCAATCTAATTGTCTCCCTTACGCAGGATCGACCAGATGGTTGTTCACGTTGTAACATCCCAACGACCTATAACGCGTGCCAGCTCCACACCCGTCGGTTTCGTTTGTTAAGCAAAACGACCAATCGGAAGTAGGCTGCGGGAAATATTCAGAGCACGGGCATTTCGTTGTTTCAACGAGACGTATTCCTTTGCAAGCCGGATGCGATATAGAATCTCCAATAAGCTCTCTGGTTCTGGTACGTAAACCCGAACATGGCTGAGGGCACGACGACCAATGGGACCATTCGGTCATCTGGCACGGAGTTTGGCAGTCAACGTGACATCGTTCGACGCTACTTGGTGTAACGTTTAAGGTTTGTAGACAGTTTTTCAGCTCGACGTGAACAAGCGAATCATTATCTTTACACCGGAAATCTAAGAAAAAATTATATTTACCAACAGATTAATAATGAAAATATCTTAGACTATTAGTAGGTATCAAAGATGAAAATGTGGTATTATAGGCACCTCTTGTTCTCAGGCCATGGCCGCAGGTGACACCTTCTGCTAGTTCGCAGTGAGACCAAGCGCCGAAAACCAAATTGAATTTAGGACATATTTTATTTGGAATTTGACATGATTCCTCTTCGAATATTGGACCACAGGATTCACCACCAAGAATAACTCGGTTCCGTTGACGTTTGAATTTGGTTAAATCCGTTTGTTCTATAAAATATTTAAGTATTTTGTTTTTTATATGGAGCCTTAAATTGTCTACCTACATATTTGCATACAAACTAATAAAGTTGATTATATCCACGTGTTTCATTACTATCACACAACTATACATATATTTTAATAAAGTAAAAAACGTATAAATATAATGTAATATAATTTCTTCGTATGATCAATACTTATATTATGGTTTAGTCGTTTCTCGGCGTTTAAATATTTTGATTAGCAATATACAGTATATTATTACCATTTATACACGAATCTTGAGGACATTCTGACCAGTCGCTCCAGTCCGAAAGCACACATATTTTACTTTTACAATCCATGGAACAATCTCTCGAAGTGACTGGTTTTGGTAATTCCTTGCAACTATAAATTAAACAATCAATGTTAGTTTTGTTTCAGCGATTACAAAACTATAACAAGTGTATATTTTTACTTTTCGTCTTTCACTTTTTTATCATTTCCTTTCATACACCAAACGTCTCTTGTCTGTGTTCCATGGTCACATGTCCCGTTGCAGTCTGTCCATGGTAAGACTAACCAACTTAGTCCATAGCATCCATGCATATTACAATTTTCGAACTGGACCATATCATCTTTGGACGGACACGGATGTCCGGTTTTTCCCGGAGGTCCAATTACAGTACGGTTTCTATATCTAACACCTATATCGGATTCAATGGAACATCCCATGGAACATTCACTCCAGTCTGACCATCCAGATAACACACAATCTTCTGGGCATGGCACAGAACATGGTTCAGATTCTGACGGCTTGAGTTTAGAACACAAAGAGTTATGTACCACTTCCTATAAACACAGGTATTTAGAACATTGCGAAATCACATCACAAACACGATTTATGTCTTCGGATACTTGCCTTTTCGTGTGTAGTGCAATACACCTGTCTATTCCTTTGCCCCGGACCGCATTTCTCGGTAGGTTCATCAAGCGTGCAACTTCCCCATTGCTCGTAATCCCAAACGTAACATTGTGGATTTTGACAAGGTTGCACTTCATTTAGACTGGGGCATTGTACACCGTATTCACTAGGTGGTACAATTGCTATTCTGGTTCTTTTCCTGTATCCGATATTTTCAAATTCTAGTAAAAAAAAATTCATTATTATAATATAAATTCTGAACTTATAAACAGCGAACAAAGTAAATGTGTTTCACCTTCTTGTGATTCATTGTCAAGGTCAGAGGGACATTTTGATGGCTTGCAGGGGCCCCATTTACTCCACGGTCCAACTTGGCAATCTCTTGGACATGGTATTTCGCATCTATAAATATAAATATATTATTATTTTTATTTTTTATTCATCAACTTTATGATACTTATCAAGTGTGTAATTTAAAAAAAATTATTTATTTGTACGTATATAGGTGTTAATTATTAACCTCTGGATTGTTGGCGGTGTATCAAGAATACGACAAACTGACGGATCCATAAATTTACCAGTCATAAATTCAATACAAGTGATGTTCCTATATTGAAGACCGCCACCACATTGAACTGATGAATTAGAAATCGGTTGTGAACATTTACTCCAACTTGATATTAGCCATTTATATCTGAAATATATTATATAAATCAAATATTAATTAAACCAAAAATTAACAAAAAAAATTTTTAACATTATAATTTATATTATGTGCTATCAAAATAGTTAGGAATTAACTAATAAAATAAACATTATCACTTATAGATTTGTTATTTTACATTTAAATTAAGATTTCACTTAAACTCACAGATTTAAGTGTAAGATGTATTTATATTA
>WHPZ01582150.1:0-10557 GCA_016617965.1 Macrosiphum rosae | reverse complement strand
TATGTGTATATTAATAGTCATCGCATAAATGAGACTTTCATCGAATGATTTGAATGTTTTAAAAAATATTTTTCAATTACAATGAAACCTCGATAACTCGAATCGGTTGGGGGCAAAAAAAAATCGAGTCATCGAAAATTCGAGTAATAGAAAAAATTGTGTGTACTTCTTGAAATTCAGGGGCGAAGATATTCCTTCGAGTTATCGAAAATTCGACTTATAGACGTTCGAGTTATCGAGGTTTCACTGTAATTAGTTATTATTTATTAACAATAGTTAAAGCCTAAAGGTACCCAAAATAATAATAATTATTGTTGTTGTTGTTGTTGTTGTTGAATACTTGGCAAATACTTATAAACTTATAAAAAAAAATGTATTTACAAATTGGTATGCTAACAGTTTACTAAATTTAACATCAGTAATAAGTCATTATACAATATAGGTAGGTATTAAGTATTTAGGTTGTTTAAGTTTGATTAGTGTAATTATTATTTAGGAGCTTTGTTCATATACTATTATAATGTCTTCACGGTTTAATTTAGTACCTAACTAGTCAGAAAAAAGCTAATTTATTATATCAGTAATATTAAACAATACTTGTGGTCATAGGTGTAAAAATGATTAAAAATATAAATTAATACGTATTAACATAATTTATTATACTTGCGAGGTTAAGTTAGGAAATACTTTGGGGGCTTGGGGCCTCAAATTTACGACAATGCTGTAGATATGTAAAACCAGTGAAATAAAATGGAACCTATATAAAACGATTTCAAATACCTAAATTAAAATGTTCACTTGTTTTTTCATATGTTATGCTTATACTTTGGTTATTGCCTTCAACGATTTATTTTAAATTAATCTATGGTAAATAATTAAACATGACTTCAAAAGAACTAAGTCAAGGGCTGATGTATTTATGTACTGTAAACATATGTTTCTTCAGGTTTGAATTTCTCGAAAACATCCTTAGACAAAAGTCACATTTGTATAAGGGTTGTTTTCCACATTCATACTTCAAGTGGTAGGTCAAATGGAATTTGTTCTTGTAACTGCGACTGCAATGTCCGTTGACACAGCGCCAAATTCTAGTACCTGAAATGCGTCACATTAGCCTGATCGTTTATTAATACTATTCAGAGCGAAGCATTTATACTGAATAAGCTGTGTATTAAGAGGACGCCAGACCTGCCGTGTGGTCTCCGTCTCACAAATGCGTAACATACCAAATTTAAGCTCAGAAACTCAAGTTGTATGCCTTTAGTTTAGCTTAAAAATTAGAGTGAATCGACTTATTATGAAACTTGACGGTAAGAACATTATCTGTGTTTAGACGGACATTTTTTTCACGATAATTAAGTTTTTAAGTGGATTATGAGCATTTTTAATTTACATTTATTATACACGCATAACTCATTAAAAAAACTGAAATATCGTAAAAAAAACTTCCAACAAAACACGGATAATGTTCTTACCGTCAAGTTTAATAGTAAATTTGGTATGTTACGCGTTTGTAAGACGGAGACAACACAGCGGGTATGGCGTCCTCTTAATGGTATTTTTTAAATCTGTGATATTCTACAAAAGTAAAACATTACTAATAAAGTAATAAACACCAACCTATATTCGTTTTAAATTGTATTTCTAAATACGCATAATAAAATTAAGGTTAAGCCAACACACTGGGTATATTTTTTTAGATAATTACAAAATTGACGAACATAAAATAAATTAAAATTGAAAAATTTTTTTTTTGTTATTGTTCTGTAATTCCAAAATATACGTAGGTGCACGATAATAAAACGATATATTAATTATCTGATACTTAAAATAAAATTAATTAATTAAATAAAACAAACATATATTTTTATGATATCGATGTTATATACAATCAACTTAAAATGTTGTTTGAAATGCTGTTAGATGCTAAACATTTTAAACGACCGACCTAAGTGTTCTAATGATTATATATTTTACCGTTTAATATAAATAGAGAAATCATAAAGAATTAAATACCGGATAAAAAAAAATGTAATTGTTCTTAAAACTAATTAAATAGGTACTTAGTTATAATATTTAACGTCATAGGTACTATTTTTCATCATAAGACATGCAAAATTTACCTATATTCAATATGTTTTAAAGTAAGTACACACGCGTTATGTTATTGCTTCTATGAATATGATCATTTTTTAAATATTTAAGTAATAGGGTGTTACCACTGGGTACCCAACCTAATCATAAGATTCATGTCAACCTATATTTTTACTGTTAATTATCAAACCTACTTACTGTAAATAAAAAATTTGTATAGATTGTAGATATATTTCAATTTTCAATATAATAAATAAAAAAATAAAAAATATTAAAGTGTTATAAGTGCCCTGGTACATAAATAAAATAAATACAATAATGCTTATCTTGTAATTATAAAACATACATTTAACACAGGACATTCGATTAATTTAAATTTACCAGTTATGATCCAGAAAGTTTCTGAAAAATTTGGAAGCTTAAAAAAAAAAAAATATATGAGTACCTAAATAGTAAAATATTTATAATTAGAATATTACTCGAGCTTCCATAACTCACATATACAAGTTAAATACATATTTTATTTATTAGATAACATAATTTATTGTAATTTATTAGTTCGTTATTATTAAACGTACAAGCATATACATAATACTAAAAAAGTATACAAAAAAATATACATAATTTTCAAACTTATTTTATTTTTATTGTGCAACAGAATATATAACATTTACATAATCGTAAGATACTGTTGTGGAAAACTAAATTAAAAATATAATTTGTTACCAAGATTAAATATAAAAAGTATCATAATTTTTATGAAAAATTATAAATTTTACTACCTATGATGGTTTTTAAATGCGATCCTGGTATTTTATTTCACTCGTACGTTTTAGTCATTATTATTATTTGTTCGGAAGAATAGATTATCTACATTCTACATACATTGTTAATAGCCAATATAGGCACCATAAATAATTTGATCTTAAAATCAACAACTATATTATCATATCGCCGACCTTGTTATGTACTGATGACATATGAATTTTCAACACGTTTCTATACGCAAAACATTTCATACACACTGCGCACGAGAATTTAGGCCTTACACCGCATTCATAGCGCATATGTTGTCTGACACCATGTAACGCTTTGTAACTTCTGCCACACTGGTTGGGACATTGATACCGTTCGTCGACTATCAAAAAGTCTTGTTTATTTAACTTCCAGCATACTAGAATAAAATGTACATTGATTACTTCGAGTTGTTTAAAATAGAATATTGTTTATTTCGAAACAGAAGTATGAATATATGTATATAATATGGAATTACATGCCAATTTTCATACGTCATATTATAATAATAATAATAATAATAATAACAATAATAATAATAATCAAACACAGGCCTATTAATAATGTATAATTGGGCTAATCAAGTTGTCATGGATATTGATATTTATAATAACAAATAATTAACTAACACAAGGTTATTTTTTCAAAAAATGTCGTTTGTTTGATTATTATAACAAGTGTCTACATAATTACAGGTACAATTTACAATCTAATTAATAATACGATAATAGTATGTACTTAAAAATATACGTTAAAATTACACAAAACATTTAAATTTGTATCGAAAATTATAAAATGTAATTAATATATGAGTAAATAAAACAAAATAAATACGATTATGTTTAGAACACAATATTTTAGTATAGTTTTACGAGTGCACAGAATGGGCCATTCTCTGGTGTTTCTTTACGGAATCCGATCTAGAATATTTTTTACCACAGTATTCACATTCGAAGTCTACGCCGCAAAATTTGAAATGTTTAGCGAAACTCGGTCGTTTGTCATAAGTACGTCCGCATTTGGGACAAGTGAATGTTTCTGATACCCCTAAGGACGAAAAAAGTCGTGAAAATACATCTTTAATTTGTGGAAAAAAACCTTTGTGCAAATTTAGATTTTCTCGTGTTATATCAAAAATATCATAAAATATGTAACATCTTAAAAAAATATTAAATTTTTTATGATAGTCATGGTGTATCAAGAGACGTGCATTAAATAAGAATAAGAACAAAATAATTTATCGGGTAGGAAGACCGGTGCAAAATTCTAATGAATCATAACTTAGGCTTAACCCACAATAGTTGTTAGTTGTTACTAATATTTAAGAGGATTTCGGCGCAATATCTCTCTCTAACCAACGCGCAACATAAATGTACGATTCCACAGAACAAATTTATGTTTTTACTTTTAGTATTAGAGTGAATTCACTTATTATTAAACTTTTGGTTAAGAACATAACCTGTGTTAAGTTATGAAAGTTATGAACGTGTAAAATATTACAATTTCGTGAAAAGCCAACGTAGTGACACAGGCAATGTTCTCAACTTAGTCTGATAATAAGTGAATTCACTCTAATATTAAAAGTAACAGCACAGGGTTGGTTCTGATAGACGTAGATTTTCTATGTGGCACTCGGGTCAGGGTGAAAAAACAAAGATGCGTTGGTATCCTCTTAATATCTGTAACATAGTAAGCACTAGTGGCATATTTACGAGGGGTGATCTGGGTGATATATCACCTTTTTTATTTTTATTTTTGTTCAATATCAGTGTGTTTTTATCAGGTAATAAGTTCATTAGTATTCATAGTCTATATAAGTGCACCTTACATAATTATGAACGTAATATAACGATTAAAGGCCCCCCACACACTGCAGCGGTATCGGTGGCGGTCACGGCAAAATTAGTCCGGACACAATTTTACCGCCACCGCCAAGCCAAAAAAATTTACCATCACCGCTGCAGTGTGTGGCGTCCTTAAAAGAAGGATTACGGAACCCAGTGGAGACTGCTGATATAAAACACATCTGATGAGCCATTTTCTTTTATAATATAACCCTTCCCCAAGGAAATCGTAAATACGCCACTGGTAGGTACCTATAGGCTATAATTGTATTAATCACAATTGAAATGTCAATATAATAGTTAGTTTCTAAACCAAAGACACGCGCAAGCAATAATTTGGTTTTGTTATTATTATATCTATACCTTGTGATATTATTTTTATCAGGAGGACGCTATGCATGCATTTGTTTTCTTCGCCTTACAAACGTTCGACAAAGCAAATTTTGGTTCACTAGTTTCGATTGTTTGTAGTTAGTATTGATATCAGTGTGAATTGACCTATTATTAAACTTTTAGATGCTTATTAACCCGTGCTTAACCTTCGCGATTTATTCAATATTTTTATTTTAAAGAATGATATGCCATATCAGGTATGAGTATGTGAAATATCACAAATTAAAGATGCTGATATCTTCCTTGAAAAAATTATACATAGAATAAAAAGCTGACACCTAAGCACAGATAATGTTCTTACCTAAAAGTTTAATAATAGGTCAATTCGCACTAATATTAAAACTAACTATACACACATACGAAACTCGTGAAGGAAAACTTGCCATGTCAAATGTTTGTAACTTTGTAAGACGGAAGCAACAAACGCATGCATAGTAAAGTTATCCTCTTAAGAACATTTTTTAAAATCTAATAGTAAATCATTTTGTTTTAAGTTATTGAAGAAATTTTTTATTAAGTATTTTATAGACGTTGAGGAGTATAGCAAAAGCATTTCCGCGGCGTCGTTGGTTCATGAACGAAAAAAATTAAAATAGGTAAATGGTACTTAGTTTTGTGGGACAGTGTAATAACTATTCCCGGTCATCCCTAAATAGTTTGTAGCCAAAAGGCAAAATTAAATATACGCAATTAAATGTTTGTTTGTTTAATCAAGCGTTAAGCAACAAGCAGTACCTACATAATTATTACGTTTACTAACATTTATTAGATGGCCGGTAACGATTAACACATCATTTCTTTTAGTGTAACACACGAACACTAAAAGTCATTAATTCATTTTAACAAATATAAATTAAATTATTAGTTTAAATTGTTTGTACTACACTTAGTAAGGGTACATAATATTATATTAGTTATAATAGGAACCTGGGACGTGTGGTCACATCACAGCTGGCCATGACAAACGCAGTCATTAGTTCGAACCTGCCGTCTCCCCTGCCTTCGAACCGATTGCTTTACCCTGCCAGACTCGACCTACTATACTGGGAGTGAGGTCCACACACCACAAGCATGCAAAATATCTTCTTAGATAAAGGGGTAGCCGTGTACTAGATATAATTTACGCCTCCCAAGTGAAAAACCATTGACAGATACTGACAAGGATCGTTGAACGAATACGAAAAAAAATACATATATTAAGAACCTAAATACTGATATTAGCTGTTAGGTAAAATATGCTCCAATAGGTTAAACAAAAATATGAACTTGGTAAGTAACATTATAGTATTATTTTATCGTATACACAAATAAGTGAATACAAAGAATTTAATTCAAAATAAATATTTCATTAGGCAGCGTTGAGTTTAAGAACAAAAATAAAATTAATATGAGTGATAATTTTAATTTATTAATAAGTATATGTGTATGAATACAATTTATAATTATTTAATATTAGTATTGCGCGATTTCCATGCCATTCCATTTTAATTGCATACCTACTACGTTCTACAATTTTCAGTAGAAAATTCGGTATAATCAATTAGGAAAGATGAATGGTAAAATAACGTAAAATTAAAGGATAACATTTTGTAATAATCGATAATTTTAGTCAAATAAAAATGAAAATTTTATTTCCGTAACACAAAACGAATGAGTACGACTTAAAATTATGCAAAAACAAACATTAATCAAATGTTCTGTTAGGTTTCAGTTCATTTGTTTAAATTGTGTTTTCGAAAAGTTAAAATAATATTAAAATAATGGTTGAGCAAAAAGATGTGCAATATTGCTGGCTGAAATAAATACAATAGTAGGTGTTGTGTAAGATATTAGTTTATTAACAATACAAACATATTAATATGGTAAATTTTTAAATTTCAAAGTAACAAAATAAAAAATTATTAAAGAATCATAATATGTAAATTACTCCACATAAACGATAATATTAGAATAACACAGTATATTATAATATGTATTCATATTCTGTATATTTAATATATTATCTTCTATAACTGAAATCCTATTGATGCCACATTTGTTTTTTTCAAGCATCAAGTATTCATGCAATTACTGCATGAATAATCCCCAAATGATAATTGAGTTTACATTTGTACCTAAAACGTTTATTACATATACGACATTGAAACATTTTTTCAACACCACATTCAACCTTTTTATGGTTCTGTAAGCTCTGCCAATGTTTATATTTTTTTTTTACACGTATGGCATTCCCAAACATTAGCCTCAATTGGATACCAAAAACCTAAAACAATAAAATAATATACAGTTAGATTTGGTCTAAGTGGTGTGTTTATCGTTCAGCATCATTTATGAGTTATACATTATACAATCATGCGGTATTATACACAATAGTAGCCCTTTACCGTATAATACGATATATTATAAATTATAATAGGTATTAAACTATTAACCGGGTTTCCTTCAAATTTCCTCTCGGCCACACATTTTTTTCAACTACTCCGGAATTGAAAATAAAATAAAATATAATATATTTTTGACATATCACTAACTCACATCTGAAGGTTTAGTATTTTTCAACATATTATCCGAATTCAGGTTAGTGTGATCATAATTATACCGTTGTTATGCTGTATAACTATAATAAGTATTGGAAAAAATGTCCTAAATGTAATTCTTTATTAATTTCATATTTTGTAACATAATGTATTAATATAGGTACGCAAAACTACACATGCCATACATACTTATAATAAAAGAAATTAATGTTGAAAAAAAGTAGGAATAAATTAAAAATAACAATTTGTGCGACAAAAATCATATTTTAATGGTGATTTGAATATAGTAATATTCGATATGGGACGACAAAAATAATTTTAACGCTATTTAAAACATTATGGACGCTGAATATGTTGTTAAGTTGTAATATATAATAAATATGATATAATCTTTTTATCTGTGTAAATTGTTACAGTATTCCAGATACTTTTTAGGTATAACTAGTAGGTAAGTACTATTTTATAGAAATATACGAGAAGAAAAGACGATTTGCAAAATTATACACTTGCTCAAAAATCTCTTCAACATGTACACATTTAAAAACAACTGCAGCTCGGAAGTTATATAATATAATATAGTATAGATTATAATATTATTTGTAAACAGATAGTATTTATAAACAGAAATAAATTTAAAAAGCCATCAGCGAGTTATAGACGTAACTATGTGGTGTGATGGTGGGAGGGGAAACTGTTTCCCCATGATTGATTGGATCCTACATTTTTTTTTGGTAAATGTATATTACTAACTTTTTTTGTTGTAAAATTTGAAAAACGTTTATTTTGTTTAATATAGAATAAAAACAAATATCTTCAACAATATTATAACTGTGTGTGTGTGTGTGGGCAATGATAGATCTGTCCCTATAACTTTTTACCATAAAAAACAGGACCCTCAGCACCCCTTCTTAACCGAATGTCGGAAAGTTACGCCTACACATCGAGTAGGTATACTATTACAACGATCATATTATATTATAGTATTAAACGAATATATATAGGTTAATTTATAAATTCATCCAAATAAACAATAATTCAAGGGGAATGCAAGTGTGATCTTCGATACATATTACATAAAATACTTAAAATAATTAACTAAATCACACGTTTGAACATAGTTTTCAACATACTATATTCATCCGTCACTATCCAATAGACGTAATTTATACAATTAAATAATTTTTTTTAAAAATTCGAACTACCTATAGTAAATTGTAAAAAAAAAAATACATTATTTTGTGTAAGCCGTAGGTAATAGTACCAATATATATAGTTCGTGGACAAGGCTTTATTATTTTATATTCAAAAGCTTGTGCACAGAGACCATATGACGCTTCAGATGTTGCTTCCAAGTGAATTGTCTACCGCAAGCGATGCACCGGAATTGTGGAGCTACGCCGCACTCGAGCTTTAGATGGCTATTCAAGCTAGCCCTGTGCTTGTACATCCTGTTGCATCGAGGGCACGGGAATGCGAAGTAATTGTTGTTTTCTGTAAAGCAAATGACGGCGCAAAATTAAGTCACAGAAAACAATGCATTAGGTCAACTACTATACGTTGTATTATCAATAAAAAGCTTAAACAGCAAATTCTATAAGAAAATGTACCAATACTATATAACTATATATATAAGGTGGGTATTATAATACCATATTATATGGATATATGCATACGCCATACATAATATAAAGTACATTTTTAATCAATGTCAGTATAAGCGCCGTGATAAGAAATCGAATATCATACCGTAAATCAAAAATATAATATTTATAAGTTATAATACATGTAAGTATTCATATACGATATACAAGAATGTTTGAACCAATAAAACAATACTTCAAGACGGTTAACAGTCCATTTGATAAGTGCATTTACATACGCGGAAATCGTATGGTATTTGAGATCAATATTCTGATCAAGATGTTCACCGACAAATGGAACTCTGAAATCTCGAATTAATATAATTGATCGCTGATGTATGTTTTAGATATTTTATAATTGTAATAATTACCATAAATCATGCACTAATATTCGGGGAAAAACTTCAAATAAACATTTTATTTATAACAATGAAGTGTAATAACTTCTTAATCCAGTATGATAATATAAATATATGTATTATAAATATGATATGATAATTAATAATATAATGTAATATAATAGAAGAGTTAAATTTATCAATGAGTTGGGTACTGTACCAGTAGCGTAGGCAAAGGGGTGAGGGGACATGAGGGGTCAGACCACCCCCCCTCCATTGGCTTTTTATTACTTTACAAAAAAGTTTTGAGAGGGTGGGGGATTTTCTAATTTTCCCCACCCATTTAGCTGTCGTTTTTTTTTATCCCCCCTTTCAGAAATCATGTCTATGCCACTGTACTGTACATTGTAATGCATTCATAAGTCAATTAATAATAAAATTTGGAATAGACCCAAATTGATTAAAAAATATATATTTAGGTATTTAGGGAATCTGAAAATGTAGATTAAATGAGTAACTTCACTAAATGTGTGTAAAATTGAAGCACTACATATAATATACTCGTTGTCCTTAGTACTAACTTTTAAATACCTTATACATTGACAATTGTATATAGTATCCAAGTTATAAAGAACACATTTGATGTATCACAGGTTAGTAACAGACTCAAATTAATTTTAGAAAACTAATTATATACACAGTAGTTTAAATAACTTAAATCACGAGGGGAATAAAAATAAATTTTACATATTATGTTGTTTTGTTATATAACTCAAACACAACTTAAAAACACTTCAAGGGACAAGAAAAAAATGAAAGGTGTTGAGACTCTACTGTACTTACCTACATTTTAGTAAAACTTGAATGAACGTAAATTAGAGAAATTAAAATCAAGTAAATACAAACTAAATGATTG
>WHPZ01582149.1:9887-20259 GCA_016617965.1 Macrosiphum rosae | reverse complement strand
ATATATATATATATATCATACTTCATCCCGCGGGACCTCAGCTCCTAATACGTTATTGTTTGGTCAAGCGAACGCCCATCGTGGAAACCAACCGACTCCTATCGCTCACCCGAGTTTTACGCGAATAATAATAACTATATATATATCATATTGTATACATCATATAATTATTTGAATACGAATTTGTATGCAAAAACATATTTTTAACGTACCCGTGCTGCTGTTTGATGAGACTAAGAAACGTCCCGTATAGGATCTTTCAAAAAAGTTTGTTTCGCATATTTGTGTATATAATGACCTCAGACAGTCTTTCAGAATATTTTGTCTTATGGTACAATTTAAAGTATATTTTAGCTTATTTCAGCTATACATATATTGGATAATATGGGAAAATATTTTCAAATTTTGAAAGTCGTAATATTATAGGCAAAATGTTGAAAAATCAAATATACGACAGCTTTCTGAGTTCCTTGAGGTTGTATACAACGTTATTTCAAATACTCAAAGTATACAAGGTTATGGAGATCAAAAATAAAATTTAATTTCATTAATGGAACAAATTGTTTAAGTTTTGAGTAGGGAGAGCAACCGTACGTAATACTTCAATAAGAATTATTTTCCAGTATGGCCACAGACCTGTAATACGCTTACATAATACATCTATAGAAGTTAAACGACCGTTCAACATGTATAAGATAATAGTCACGGACCGTACGAAATCTGCTCCAGAAAGTTTGAAACGGTATATTATCATTGAGAATTCCTTCGAAAACTAACATATTCTATAATACATTTTTTCCAATGACAATGTATCTAAATTGTATTGTATATTTTATTACTTTTGTTTAGTTTAATAAAGTATTTAAAATATTGATTTTTGTCTGATAATGTGACGATTTTTATGAGAAATTACTAGTCATATTTTGAAATATACGTTAAATGTGTGTGAAATTGTACGTCTGATCGAATGATAGCACACGAGGATTTGTTATCACAGTAATAATATGTTATGCAAAAGAGCACAAGTCATTTATTAATTTTATCTTGATTGTTATTAAAGTAATATATTAACGTTATTTTTATTTTATGCCTACATAATATTATAACAGAATACAATTTAAATACTTATTTACATAACAAAAAACGTATACAATTAAAAATAAAAAAAAACATTTACTGAAAAAATAATTATTTTTAAGTTATTTGAGTCTACTGAAAACCAACGAGAATTGACTTGTGCCTCTTTACATAAAAACCTTAAACCGTCCATTACTATTGTCTATATATTATTATTATTTTTTTTTTTTGTTATTAAAGTATTTTTATTCAATCTGTTTCAATACATGAATAATAAGAATAATTGATGAAAATAAATAATAAATATATTATTTTGAATTTATTTTTTCTACATATTTTTAACATCATGTATTTTAATTTTTAACGTAATGTGTGCATGTGTGTGTGTGTGTGTTTGTGGGTTTGTTTGCGTGCATTGACACTTCGTATAACCACTTCGGTTCTCTCAACTGTTGGAAATATTTAATATATCTTGGTTTTGGAAATTATTTCGCCGAATGGTTTCTAAAATGTCTTATATTGACTTATGTTTAATAAATATCACCCATTACATTGCAAAAAACATACAGACTTCAGTTCTTGGTCATACTTGGTCTTCAGCTGTCTGTGCGGGCACCTGCACTAATACTATTATCACAATAATATAGTTTTCCGTTTTTCTCAAATGCCAGTGGATCAATCGTAACGCGGCTCGCGTACGGGCCGGCGCGTCACCCGTCGCACATATATTATGTGCTTGCGCGTGTGTGTAAGTGCAACCGGCGTAATAACGAGTGAGTCGCTCGCGCAAAGTCTTCAACTTAAATCCTCTTTTATATACGAGACGCGTCGTTTCTAGGCCGAGCGGGCGGCGACTTTTAATCACGTGCAGCGAGCGGTTACACTATATATGTAGGTATACTATGTATACGTAAACGCGGCATAATATATATATACACATGTACGTCTGCCATATAGCCGCCACGACAGCCTTTAGGTCGGCACACAGCACGAGCCGCCACACCGGCTAAATGTGTGTGCTCACCGACGCGAATACGCATACGCGCAGCGATATAGTCGAATTTATGTAAGCAATCATGTGCGCGTCGGCCGCGAGATAATAGTCTTGCGGCGGCAATTAAAACGTGTCGCGCCACCGACGTTCGCTCTCTCAGCGTTGTGGTGTACAGAAGTATTTAGGCACGATAATGTGCTGCAATGTAACTGCAGCTAAAGGTTTCGCCAGCGTGCAGTTTTTTTTCTCCGGAAAATCCTATATTATAGTATACCTGCTATATGCCGGTCTGAGGTGTATGTATGTTGGTTGTAGGGTACCTCAGTTCACGAAAAAATCGGTCTCAGTGTACGTTGATCTGTCATTTCACAGATCAACGTACACTGCCAACTCGGTATATATTGTAACGTGGTTAAAACTGTTACTCCGTAAACTTTTCTGATATTTCTAAAAACAATCTCTAAAGGTTTTTGTTAAGTTTATTAGTTTCTGAGTATATAAGCTACAAACATACATTTAGTTTTAAGATATGATTTATTTTATCGAGGCAATGTAAACGTGATGATTTGATGCATGCTTGTATCTATCAAATCTTCCTGAGTAACGAATGGCAATCATTACTATGAAAAAAAAATAAAAATAAAAATCCTTGCTCAAAGACCTTTTTAAAATGCAAATTTTGGAAAATCCTATCTTGATGGGTCTCTACACTACTGACCAAATGTTATGCTCATAGATTCGGTGGTTCCGGCTAGGCGATGACAAATCAGTCAGTCAGTCATGATAAGCTTTTTTCTATATTATATAGAATATAGATATAAATATATTAATACAGAGACCATGCAAAATCAGCTCTAGTGAAAATGCAGGGTGACTTGACAAAATTGTGTCATTTTTATTTATTGAAACTTGAGAAAAACAAAACACTTCATACCTAACCTGTAATCGGATTCATAATAGTAAAATCTTTTTATGATAGAATTTTTAATTTGTTTTTTTATTGATATGTTACTCGCATAATATAATCACTTAAATTGATAAAATGCTGACTTTTTAAAAACAGTTTTTTAAGTCAGTTAGTTAGGAAAAAAGGCCCATATCTAGTTTTTACATTTTTACTGTAGATCTAAAAAACGTTTAATTTGAAAATATAGTATAATACAGTTATTTAATAATTTAAAATTTAGAATACTATACTAGAATAATATTATAATTATCATAAAATACTTTTAAATTGTTCTGTACCTAGACGTATTTTATATACCTATCCTATAGAGGCTATAACTAACACTATTAATCATAGTACCTACTACCTACTACAAACTACAATATACCGGAAAAATGAAAACACGACAGTGGTGTAGCTGAATTGCCTATCTAATACTCCGTGTCTTAATAATCATAAATCATATAAAGGTGTATTATAATATATAATATTTTATTAATAATATATTATATTATAATATTATGTAGTAAGGGTCCCTGGCCAAACTGTAATATTCTGGGGACGCACATTTCATGAACGTGTAGGTATGTATTATACTATTAGAATTGATTAAAACAAATTACAATATAATATTGGGCGGTACTGGTTTGCGCACAGTTACCTTTTAGACTTTAATAGTTTAGTACCTTGCATATTAATATTTGTTTCTTAATAACTAATAAGTAAATTATTAAAGTACTTACATGCATTTTCCTCCCCCTTAACCTACCTAGCCTATGAATGTATTCATAGGTGTGGTTAAAAATGCATGTTAATACTTGTTAATTTTAATATAATTTCCGTACTCTTTATCAATGATTATCAGTACTCAAATACACAGATAAAATATAATTATTTTCGTGAGCACGAACCAATTGTACATTTAATATAGCCGTGTGCGCAAACGAGTTCCGATTTTTCATGTAAAAACTATAGATTCTGAGCAAACAAGTTTTAGCCATAATATTTACTTCATATACTTATGAGATATCAAAAGGTTAGGTTTTCAATATAGATGGAACAAAAAAAGGTAAAATATTCATAGAAACCGATAAAGGCTGCCATGTAATTAGTAATAATAATATTAATAATATTAATTTAATTCTAGTATAATATGAAATGACGTACGATAATTATTATAAGTATTTAAAATTAATATTCTACGTAAAAACAGTCCATTTAGAAATGGTTAAGCCGAATTTTAAATTGTCGTCGATGAAAGAAAATGTCAAAAAAATCCAAGTTGTATTAGCTATATTTTTATTTCTTATATTAACAAAAAATAAAAAAAAATATCGCGTCAATAATAAAAGATAATGTAATTAATATTGACACTTAAGCTGAATCTGATTTAAGTCAACACAGTATTATTACTGTTAGTTGTGGCATGGGAATTTTTTTTTTAAATGTCAACACCAAAAACCATTAAGAACACTTAATGAACTATTATAGTTATAAACTGTTTTTGAAACTTTGTAATTATATTATTAATGTTTATAAATTATAATAAATACTAATGATCAATGATGTCAGTATTTTACAAGTAAAAGGCGATTTCATAATAGCTCATACTACCAGCTATAACGTATAAGTGGGCACCGCTTGTGCTATAGATTGGAGTTATAAAAAATATTCATTATTTTTTTATAAATCTATTTTCTACAATATTAATCCTTTTAAATATAAAATACATAAATTATTAAGAGTTTTTGGTTATCAAAAAACTTTAAAATTAGTTTTAAGCATAAAAACTACGATGCTCGATAACTGGAATTTATAATGAGGTACATCCATTGGAGTCTTCGAATTTTCCTAATATACAATATAGAACAAAAGAAAGGTAGGTATATTGAACGTTTTGAAAGGCACTCGATCCATATGTAAATTAGTATTTTATACCGAAAAATCTATAAATTATTATTAAATGCTGAATAATATAATTATTGAATTAAAATTAAATTTTGAATACTTTAATCAGCGATTTAATAAATTTCGAATAGTTTAACATAATATTATATATTTTTTTCCAAATTAAATTAGGTCCACGCATTTTCTTATGGATAGTTCTGTTTATAATTCAAGTGCCGAAAACGTAGAAAATTGGATCTAGTTGGTAATTTGGGTGATCAAAATTTTACTTTTCAAACAATCGAGAAAAATTAAGCAAATTAAGCTTAGCCATTTAAAATACTAAAAATGAAAGTGTATCTGGAAATGTTGACTAAATATTTAGTATTGCATTTTCTAGACTTGATATTTTTAAAACAAGATCTATTTCAGATATTTAAGGACATCATTGTCTTATTTTATTTCTTTTTTAAGTTAAATGTACTATATTGTTTTTTCTGAATCAAAAAGCTTGAAAAAATTGATAAAAAGTTCCTAATAGAATTGTTTTTAGAGGAGTTCAAAAATATATAGGTTACATTTTTTTCTAAGTGATTGAAGTTAATATTTTGACAAAGTTCGTCAAAGTCACGAGTTTTTGAAAATTATTTTAATTTATAAAATGTTTAACATTTCACATCTTTATACTTAAGGTTGGTTTGAAAATGTAATAAAATGTCCCACATTAGTTGCTCAAGCTGGAATTAAAATAAAGTGCCAAGCCACGTATATTTTCTTATGAAAGTATAAAGTTCAAATGTTAACGAAATTGAATATACAATTATGACCCTCAAACGATTTTCGTTGTATTAATTGTTATAATTCATAATTAATATTATTGGTAAAAACTAGAAACATTCCAATATATATTACTTAGATTATAATTTTATATACACAACATAATTTAAAATATTTAAACCAGTTTTAATTTAGGTATTTGAAATCAGACAAGAATTACCATTTCCACTTAGAATCGCCTGTCAAATGCAATGATGTATCATTGAATTCAAATTTAACAGGTCAAGTACAGCTAGTAACCTCTCTCAATGACTAGTGACATTGCTACTTCCCCAAATTTTGTTCTACGCTGAGAGATAATATCTTGTATGTCTACCGATTTAGAATTGAAAAAAAACTTCTTCCTATTCATATCTTCATATCTGCATGTTTATACTACATACAACTATATTAAATAGAGTAAAAAAATAAAAAAGTTTATAATCACAATGGTTGTAGTGACATACCGAGTCAAATTACCTAATATAAGGTTCCGGCAAAACCCTTACATTTTATATTCTAATTATAATCGGTTGTTTTGACCTTCTCATAATGACCATTGATCATATAACTATTAATTTCAGTAGTAAGTAGTAGTTTTTTTGTATCAAATCAATAATAACTAAACACATAATCATTTTAAAATTTATGAAAGGAAGATTATTATTGCGTATGCCGAGGAACCGAGTTCTGCAGTTTATAAGTAGTTTAAGTTGAATTTAAGGAATACAAATTCCTTAAAATTAAAATAGACACATAGCATATTATATGATCGTATTAATACTAATTTTTTCAAGTTAAATAGGTACGAATGTAATAACATTTATTTTTGGTAAATTTAGACGAATATTGTATCTATAATGACCATTGACCATTCATAATATGGGTCATAATATTACTGAGAAAAGAGAGAATACTTCAAAAATACTTCAAGATATGGAAAAATATTAAACAATCAGTATATAATTGTTTGACAATAATAATATAAGTTTCAAAACAAACAAGGAAAAAGTAAAATCAAAAAGAACTGTCAAGTTATTTTTCAAAATGTACTAAATAATAATAATATGTAATTTAAATACGTTTTACATATTAATATTAATATACACAATAATTAGCGTTAACGTATTGTGGTTAAAATATATTATTATTATAATGTACAGCTAGGTACCTACCTATTGTTTTGATATAACTATTTTTTTTTTTTTAATTTTGAGTATTATTACGACTATCGGTTATTATAACCTATTTTTAACGGTCGCTTGGACGCTGTTATAAACAACTCTACTGAATTTATATGATCTTTAGTAGACATTTATTTAATCATCGCAGGACACCCGATCATCCATGTGTTATATAAGTAGGTAATTTTACAATAGTAACATTATTTATTTAACGTATTAGTACTTTCTATAAAATTTTTTTGTACTATCATTATAATTCAGCTAATATAATGTTTTTAGCAACGTGCATTATATATCAGTGCTCTAATAAAAATCCACTGAAAGTCTATGAACAAAATATTATTAATATAAAAAAAAAATGTACCTATGAAAAAAGAGTAAATTTCTAGTTTTAATCGATGTAATGTAAAGTATATTTATGTATATTATGTACTTTAACTATTACATTTCAATAAATATAAAACTAGTAGGTATTTATTTGTATTTATCAAAATATCGGAGGTTACAATAATTACAGGGAAAATACTTATTTACAATGAATATCTAAATAGGTATCTACTTAACTTAGTACGTTTTTGAAGCTTAGTGCAATATAATATGTATGTAGACAATTTTTCATAAATTTTAACACTGAAAATAAACTGCTTGGGAACCTACTTTTGTAGATACATACCTACTTAATAATATAATAATATATCCAATGTAATAACTGTGAATGTTATACATAAAACCAACGTTTTATATAATGTTATTATGCACATTAACAACTCACATTAGACGTTTCAAGGTTTATTAGCGACGCAGTAATAAAATTAGTTTTTTTTTAATAAACTATAAATTGTCTTATTTAAATCGTTAACAACGAATATGGGACTTATCGTGATGGGTTTACACGTCTTATACGTTGAGTGGACGATACTTCTTATATCTAGAACCTAAGAACAGATTACTTTATAAAACAAAATTTATTTAATTTTTCGCCAACACACACACGAGAATAGCAAAATAGGTACACATAAGACAATATAAGCTACCGCTTATGAGTATTGTTAGAAATTTATTTCAGTTAAGACCTTGAAAAAAGTTGGTACCAACTCCTCATAAACTCAACTAGTGGATTATTATTACACAATATTCCTCTTTACTTGGGGTTACCGCAAAAATGATAATAAACTTATTTCATAGTTCATCGACCTGTGTATTGTGTAGGTCAAATATATTTAGCAGCACATTTGTTTTAAACGTCAAACTAAGCTGTGTAGAATCACGGAGATTTTATTTATTAATAAAAATAAAGTATATTATAATGACATTTCATTTAATTAAATATTAATCTTGAAATAAAAATAATGTACCAAACTTTACGATAATTTCATTTAAAAACTATTTATTATAAATCTAAATTGTTAATATTTATAAGCTATTTACATTACCCTCCGCCTATTACACCATCTTATTAATATACAATTTGAAATTTAACTAAGGAAATAATGATTACTATAATTTAGCTGTACATGTTATTGCAGTCTTTAGATGAATATGGTACCTACACATAAATACCGTATTGTGCATGTTGTTGATGAGTGACGACTATAAAGTATGCATGTAAGTAATGATTAAAATAATATATTTAATGAAATGTCTGCGATTAACATTATATATTTGAATTATAAAGAAATAATATCAATATGGTATATTATTCATAGCAAAATAAACTCGAAAATAAATTATATTCTCTTTAGAGAATGATTAAAAACGATGTATATATATATATGACTAATAGTGAATTATTGCATTATACAAAGTTAATTTACTGACGAATAAATTTCAATAAGTTGCGCAAGGATACGTCAAATTGAACGTTTTCTATAGTCTTTGAAATCAGTTTTTTTTAAATATTATAATTAAATGACATTACTTTCATGTGTAGTTATGTGTATAATATGTGAATAGTATAATAATACATTGGCAATCTGGTCTGAATCAGTGTTTGTGAATTTGATCTCGTTACCCTCTGTACATAAAGAGAAACTGAATTTGACGAAAAAAATAAATAATAACTATACGCTGGAGAAAGAGGGTAGATCCGGTGGTTGTATACGTATGAAATTTGAAAGGGGAGAAATCGTACAGAAAAACAATTATTAATAAATCATTATTTTCTTGGAAATGTCGGTAGGTAAAATGTCGGCGACAGGAAAAGGGAAGTTAAAAACGTAGGCAGGGTGGCAATAAAACATATAAAAAGATACCAGAAATCACGAAGCGGTTTTTTGAAATCACAAATCATGCGTTGACATTTCGGAGATAACATTTGACTTTTATGGAATGTAAATAATTTTTCGATTTTGGTACTGTCGATTTTCAGCGTTTCGGACTCTGCACGAGAAGAAGGGAAAATAAATAGCAATAAATACAAAATAAGTACCTACTAAGTTATATTCTTAATTTTATTTTATTTTCGTATAGTGGTTTCATTTAATTTACCAACGCGAAATGGAATAATATTTATATTTTTGTTAGTACTTATTTAAAGTAAACATTTATTATAAAAATATAATATAATAATACAGAATTTAATTAAACTACGTTACAATGAGAATGGGTAGGTTTTATAATTTAAATTAGTACTTAGTGATACAATTATTACAACTTAAAATTTATTGCACCTTTTATGCATATTATATCATTATATAGTATAAGGTAGTACCTACCTATTATTTCGTACCTTTGTCTTTACATTTATTTTAATTATTTAATAAAACGTCTAACTATTATATGACCTAATAACAATATATTTTTATTAAATACGTTTAAGTAAGCAATATAGTAGTATTCTGTATAAAAATACGATGAGATGTATTATAGTAATAATTTTTTTTTTACTTACTAATCTTTAAAACGAACTCGTGACTTAGAGTATCTATAAATAATATTTATATGTAATTATTTTTAAGATTGAAAGTTTTCTACGTTTCAAAACTATAATATTGTTATGGTTTTATATTTTTGAACTGTTCTATTTACTTATCGAGGAGTACTTTAACAATGATTATTTGCACACGATACAGTTACAATTATTAAATACATAAATATATAGTTTAAATATGAAATAGTACGTTTAGATTAATCCATTTCAAAATGTTGTTTTAAACATTAGAGCGAGCACTATTATCAAATTTAATGATTATATTTATTTAAGCCTCAGTAGGTTAGGTTTTGATATTTTAATTTTAAAGCGAATTATAATAATTTTTAAGTTGTAAATCATTTGTGCAATTTGAAATGGTAACAATATTTGCTTTAAAATTAAAATAGCAAAATCTAACATTATACACACGACACACTCCAATATGTTAAAAACGAGCGATTAAATTCTCTTTGATCGAAATAATTAATATGATGTGCTAACTATTGCTGTTGAGTTTTCTTAAACTATAACTGAGTAACTAAACTGTTTGTACATTT
>WHPZ01582146.1:0-21103 GCA_016617965.1 Macrosiphum rosae | reverse complement strand
CTCAAAAGTTTAAAGCTAGGTACGTTGAACGTTGGTGCGGTGATCTCTTAAATAATTAATCAGTTAAAAATTAACATGATTAATTAATAATTTTTGGTGGGTTCCTATCGTTGGGCACCTACATAATTGTTAATAATTCATACACATTTTTTTAAATTTTTACTTTTTATAACTATCTTAATAACTCTTATATATGTTTTGTTTTAAATATAAAAATTATATACTTTATTCTTAATTCCTTATTGGGGGAAATTGGAAAATAGAGGAAAATGATAAAGAGTTATTTATTTATATATTTTTTTTTTTGAAGAAAATGGTTAGTGAATCAAAATGGTTACAGCCATTTAAATTTGTCCATACACCCAGCTGTTCTCATTGTAGTCACCACGCGTGTGATATAAAATAGGTTATAATAATACAGGTATAAATCATTCGGTCGTCGTTTACCCCACGACGTTATCTCACGACCTGTGTTTGTATTCTCGTCCACGGCACGTGACTATAGCTGCACCTATTACAGCAATTCAACCGAAGGACTGAAAAACGTATTTAGGTACCACCGACGGCACGCCATGTCAAACTTATTATTATACATCAAATGTAAAACCTATACAACATAAAATCATATTGCAAATAATACATCCATACCCTCGAGGTAGGTAATAAGTTTAGGCGTTCGGAGTCGAATGATTTATTACGTATAACAAAAAGCAAGTTCAAATTGATTGAGTGAGTCCCTCGAGTGGTATCAAAACACGGTCCGTTTAGTCCGTTTGAAATGTCTGAAACGACCTTCATCTCTATATATTAACCAATATTCCAACGAAAGTTTATCTATACAATCAAACATTACGAGGAAACTTTTCAATTATATTTCTAAAATTGATGTGTTTATATTTCAAAAGATCGATGTTTGATAGTTATAAGATGACCATATACCGCGAAGGTTAGTGTGTACCTGGGCAGTACGTACTTCATGTATATATATATATGTGTGTTACGGTAGAAGACGTGTTACATGAAAATAAAGTTATTTACCAGTACATACCGACAAAACCGAAACCGCAAAAAATTAGATACTTGTATTATAGTTTAAAGACGAAACTGAAAATATAATTTGAAAAACTTTATTTTTTTTGAAAATCTAGGATCTGGTATATATATTAAGCATTTTGGAAAGTTTACTTTACACGAATAAAGTAAAAATTCAAACACTCGATCTCACGATTCAAATAAATTAATAAAATAAGAATGAACGTAAATAATCCAGGCCTTGAAACCGATTTTGGAAACTGATATAATCCGTTTAAAAACTGAAACCGAAAAACAAAATAAAAAAAAAACCAGAAAAAATTGGAAATCTGTATTAAATCTAAAACCAAAATATCAAAAATTGGAAACCAGTATACAAAATCGAAACTAAAACCAAAATTTTCAACCGGTTTCATGCCCAGTTGGAATGAGCAAAAAAAAAGAGACTAAAAACTAAAATAAGTAGGTACTGATTTTGATAGTAAGGGGATTATAGGGATAGATAATTTCTGGGCCCGTCATGTTTTTTAATGGAAATTTTAATAAATGATTTTTGTCAACCATGCATTGTAGTTATATCAAACACTACTGAATAAACATGGCAATGAAGCGCGTTGTATGTTTCTTAGATAACAATGTTATTGATACGATGACTTGATATCCAATGCATAACATAACGACAGTTATAACTTATAATGTTAATAATATAAAATGTCTCAAAATGTTATATAATTTTTGCTCGTAAAATAATTTTTACTCATAATAGTGTGTACGGTGTTTTTGTTTGTAACTCTGCTGCGTATATGTTTATATTTTTGTATAAATAGAGCGTCTAACAACACCCGAGTGGTTGAACCCGAGTAATACGTATTTTGTTGTTTATGAACTCTCTCAAGTTTTATGCGTAGGGTAAATATGTTTTTATATTATAACTACCAGTTAGGTATGTCACACACGACAGCGCCCTCGATATTATATTGCATGATGGTCGGCACGACCGAATTCGCATCGTATCAAACATACGTAATAATAATAATAATAATATTCAAATTTTGTGCTGTAGCCGTTTTCGTTTTAAACTATAAATTACACGACAGACAGATGGTATCAGCATACATTTTTGACATACACTTTTATCAATCTGTTTTAATACTTTTTGTACGACTACTATAATTATAATGGGCGTATATTTTAATGTCCACGAAGTTTGAAAATATACAATCTATAGCTAATTGAATATTAAGTCAATGTTTTAATAGATACATTTAATTTAATTTAATATACAATTGAGGTGGAAGCCTCACAATTGAGACACTCAACATTTAATTTAATTTGAAAATTATAAGAACAAATTGGTATGTTAATTTTGGTTTTGTCATCATCTGTACGTGTTGTCCAGATATGTTTTAAATGAGAAGGTCTTAGTGAGCTCCAAGATAGCATGGTGAGTGGTTAATTTTTTCAGCTGAGGATAAGTAAATTTTCAGAATTAATTTTATGGTATAATTACGCTGATCAAGTTCGTGATTTAGGAAATATCTATTCAAGTTACCTAAGTTTCGATGCACATATAAAATAAATTTATGTGAAGGACATAAGGGTAAACACTAGGATTTTTAAAAAGGAATTGTGCTGAGTTTAAAGATTTAAAATGGTTATTACTGCACTAATTATGCATTAATTGTATTCCTATTGTACCCCATTATATTGTATTATTGTTTTTACTGTATGCTAATATTAAGAAACTTACTGTACATTAACCCCTTGTGGGTGTTAATTAAATAAATACAAAAATAAAAATGTACTGGTATGATAAGAATGACATCTCTATGCATCTATAAAAGTTTGTGTACTATAAGTATTTTGGTGACAAACAATTCACTAAATCAGATTGGAAGTTGGATTTTGGGTAACATCCAGTTATGTCACATGACAAGTTAATTGGGCCAGACTAAACTAATTACCTAGAACATGCGAAAATTCTGTGCACAATTTGTTAGTTGTAATAGGAGTACAAATCAAAAAATGTGTAAGTCACTCTCAATTATAACTAATAATTAAATTAGCTGTGAAACATTGAGATTGTCAACGTTTGAGTTGACATTGCCAACATTTCGAGTACAATTTGTTACTACCTATTCGCAAAAAAAATGTTATACGAAGCACTGTGCCTAACTTCCTATTAAGTGGTTATATAGGAGACGGGTGACTAACAAATTTCAAATCTGTGTATAGACTTGGTCATTATTCAAAACATCTCGTCACGAATAAAGTTCGAAAATATTGTCCAACAAAATTTCTTGTGATAATTTAGGGAGAAAGCTATTAAATGTTTGATTCGTATATTCACAAATACTTTGAAATCAAATTCTAAATTTTTGCACGAACTGGAAATCTACAAAACGGCTGCGTTTTGCAGAAGTTATTCGCTAAATATGTATAAATGTGTGTAAAAATAAACATGTCTGTACTTCCAAATTAAAGATTCGTGCCTAAAAAAATATTCACTAATTATTGAGCAAATTCGATTATAAAATTTTGATCTGGGCGACCATGGTCATTGTGATAATGACTATAATGACAAGCGAAAATGTTACGATTTCACACAGCTGCGTACGTATAATATTATTATATGCTATTACTATGCTCATAGGATATATGAGCATGTCGTACTGCGCCACAAACTTAAAATTAATTAAACCCAATTGTTCGCTTACGAATCGTTAAAATAATACAACAACGTTCCTCGGACGACTTCAATAGCGGAGTTTACAAATACCACGCGGTAATGTTGAATATGTTGAAATTTTAATAAGAGGACGGGCTGGCGAATTATAATATTGAACTCGCGTGTTTCGTGTTATCTTTTCATGCATAATAATCGTACGTTTATGGTCGAAAAATATGTCTTAATGTCTCACAGAAGCCCGCGGGCTCACAACAGCCGAATGGCAATAATATAGCTTTTTGCTTATCCTAATATTATAAAATAATCGTTACTTGAAACGTTAGTATATTCAAATACTTTTAGAATTAAGAAACTCGACGACAACATGACTGTGATTCACACTCACAGATAATAAAATTATAATATCCGTATCAGGGACTGGAGTATAATAATTTTAAATACTTATCCGGAATGATTTAATTAATAGTATGAGAAATATTAGAAAACTCATATAATCATACATAATATAGTTTATACACAAACAGTAATACCATTAAATTATGATGAATAAAATTATTTTATTTTTGAACCTAGTAGAAAAAATTCCGGTTCGGTTCCAGTACTTTATTCATTAAAATAAAGGTTTCGATTTCGGTTCTGGTTCTAGAACAGGTTCTTTTAGGTTTGGTTCCAGTCCCCGATTCGTATCGTATTATATTAGTAACGGTAAACGCATACATTTTAAATAATTAATATCTTAGAACATATATTATTATACAACAATCGATATTATTATTTGGAATTCCCATCATAATATGTAATTTGGCATTTGGAAGTTATGGTTCGACGAGGTGTTTAATAATACGTATATTAAATGAATATGTGTGATAGTAATAATTGTGTACCCACAGGCTACAGTAACTTGGAATCCGAAACGATAGAAATAAAAAAATACACGAATTATCATTTCGTACTTTTTTGAATTTTTTTTACCACCATAAATAATTTTGTACCCAACATTTATTAATAAACTCGTTTTGAAATGTAAATAAAAAAAAAATTCAAAATAAAAACAAATTCAAGAAATTTATACCGAAATGTTCTACCTACTCACTATTCTCAAAAAGGTATGTGGCGTGGAGGTTATTTTAACTTTGAGTTTTTTTGTTTTACTAACTAGGAAACCGGCATTTAAAAGAACGAAAACATAAATATCCGTTGAGGTATAAAAAGAGCTTGAAATTCTTATTATTATTTGTTTCTATTGTTTTGGGTTCCAAGTTAATATTGGTTAATTGTATGACGAACCGAATTAGTCGATCCCATAACAAAACATTCTTTAAGGATACTTTCTCGACCATTATATTATACACTAATTTATTGTTGTAGATAAGCCACAGTATTAAATATTTATAAACCTGAAAAGAAACTAATTGGTGCATACACCAATATATTATAATTCAAAATGTAACTTAATATTATGTACTAATATTAGTAGTTATTCAAACTAATTTTGTAGGAGTACCAACTGGATCAAATTTTCTACCAGAAATCATCCTCAAATAAGTATCGAAACATCTTGTATGCTGCTTTTCGTGTATTCAGACACAATGACATTTCAGACAGAAAACAAAAACACACATAATTGCAGTAAAATTAATTCATTGATCGCTCCACTTAGAATTTAAAATACGCATATCACTGTTCCAATTTTACAGGGTTTTTTTTTGTAATTTACTAATAAATAACATTTAATCAGGACAATAAAGATAATCGTATTTTATATTTTTATCCAACTTCCAGATAGCTGTGGCGAAACTGTTGTGTAAATACATTTTCTTGAAAATAGTGCAATTTAATAAACGTAGTGGGTATACCTTAATGTTCTATTTCATTACAAAAAATGATTTAGGTATACCTATTACCTACTTCACGAGACTTGGAATTTTTACCAACGAATAATATAAAGCTTAATTTATTGAAATTTCGCTTTTGATTTATCCCTATGGCCAAACGAAATGATAACGAATGGACGGAAGTTGTACAAGTATGAGTTATATTTACCACACTTTCATAACAACTTTTGCAGTAACATTGTTCTTTTATTTTTCATTTAAAAACGTTATAACTTTGGATGGGGAAAAAAAACGTCTGTACAAATAATAATATAGAGAACATTAAAATGGCATGATAGGTAGATATCGGAATATCACGATATTTAAGCTGCATAATTTTATTCTGTGCAATTAACCATAATCAATGAAAGACTTCTTATAGTAATTTAGTTTCTAATATAATGATAGGTTTTTTTTACAACAGTGATATTAGAGATTTGTGTTTTTAATTTTTAAGGCTGAAATTTTAATTTTAGTCAATGGATTCCTCAGTATAATCGTTGAAACTTACATAATGACGTTTTCTCAACATATATATATATATATATATATAGATTACTTGTGCATAATATATTTATGTTTGCATACACTGTATACATACATTAGTTGAGCTTTATTTTCGTCCCTAAAAACCATTTGACTGTAATAAAATGCATATGAGAGTTTTAATAACACGGTCTAAGCATAGTAATCGTTTGAGTTCCATATAGTTATTCACAGAATTTTCTACGCATAGAAGAACACACACACACACACACACGGCATATGTATATATGAATAAAGTTAACAAGTTTTTCGATTACAAACATATTTTTTAAATTAAAGTTTTTTCTGCTCTTTTATTTGTTTGTATAGTATAATATGTGAACGAAAACTGTTTTTATTTTATTTGTTAGCAAAACTCGATAATTAGCTCTAACTTTCAAAATATATAAATATTAGCAATCTATAATATTATAATTTATAACATATTACGACTAACCCGAATTAATTAAAAACTGTATTTTTAAGTATGACTTATTGCTTGCAGACACTACTTGCATAAGTCGCGATTCAAGAAATAAAATTATATTTCAATGCACACCACTGCAGTATTTATAAATAATTTGAATAAATAGTCGTAGATCGGTGATTTATTTTATCGAAATCCTAGCTTGAAAATCTGTTTGGTGGTCGCATTCAACACTTTTTCGTGTCCTTACCGCTGAACATAATTAAAACGATTTGTTCAGAATCAAAAGGTAACACAGTCACCGGGGCTTATGGTATTGTAATGATTTGTCTTGACGTAATTGTTACGGAGCATGTATGGTTGTGAATGCTGTGGTGGAAATTGCTATTTTATTATTATACACAATATTAAAGGCAAGCTGAATTAAGATTTTTGAGATATTGAGGCCAAATTTTGCAGAGACCTTGAAGTTAGGTTTATGAGTTAAACAAGAAGTTGTCTGAAATTGGGTATTTTAATTTTAATTTTCATTAAACATTATAATATAATAAAGCCCATAGAAAAGCATTCAATTTTCAAAATGTTTTTCTAGCTTTTATAGAAGCAAATTTTTCGATCATATTATGATCTAAAATATTGACTGTATAGGTAAAAAATTATTTTCTGTCACCAATATGACGGTCCAGTTAGGTTTTCTTGTGTACAGCTCGTTCTGAATTTATTGTTAATTCTTTCAAGTTTTAAATATGCTCTCTCGGCGGAACAGCTTGTACACGATATAGTTAAATTAAATAAATTTAGAAGAGTGTATATATTAAGGGAACACGTCAATTAGTTAATTATCATTAAACTATTTCCAAACATTAAGTATACCTACTCATATTCTGAGAATTAATTATTATCAGTTCATTTGGAAAAGTTAAATACTCAAGAAATTTAACTAACTCGTATCTGATAAAACTATTTACATATTTTCATATATTATAAAAACATAATAATTTATAGTTCCGTTTTAAAACATTTAATGTTTTATTATTATTTTTCGTTATTGATAATAACTTTATGCTACATTGGAATTCATATAGTTTTGTTATAAATAAAAAATGATCAGACATTATTAGGTATTTTCATTTACGCACAATATTAATAAGTAATAATATTATGATATTTTAAATGTGTGGTGACAATTTAGAGGTCTTTAAAAAAATTTCAAGTTTGAAGTCCGTGGGTTTTAGCCTACATCCCTTCATCTGGGCTTAATTCATAATATAAGAAACAAAAGAACTTGGGATTTCAATTAAATATTAATTATAATAATAATAACTCACCTTACAACTTAAATATCGTTTTAAAAACACTTTGCTTCTTTTCGAATTGCTTTGTTTTTGTATTTTTAATTTCTAGATCAAATTGCATGAACATTAAATGAGACAAAAGGTTCCTAAAAAGTTTTTTTTTTTGGTAGCAGATAAAAAATAACCGAAAATATAACGATTTCTTGAAAATCATTTGAACTTTAATTATGTATTTTTGCTCAAATGTTTAAACCTAAAATTACGATATTTCCTAGAGTGATTTTGGTTATTTTGTGGTAATTCAAAAAGTATTGATCATATTATTATAGGAAGTTGAAATATAAAAATATTATTTCTAAACCTAGTATAGTATCGAAGACCCATATGGAAAAGTTACTTTTCGATATATCGAAGTGCCCAATTTAGTAAAATTAAATGTTTAAAGGATATAGTTTATTACATCGTCGTTCTAAGTTATAGGCAATTTTTTTTTGTATTTACCAGATAAAAATTGAAATATTTTACAAGTTGTGCATTTTAAAATGTATTGGTTTATGGGTAAGAACATATTGTAAAAGCCGTCTCAGAATCTAAATAAAACCCAAAAAGATAATAATCAATACAAATTCTTACAGGGTAGATTCTTACTTTATTTTTGCTTCGACGAGTACGCGAAAGAATGTGAGATCGAATTTAATTTTTTGTATTTAATTTAAATTTCTTTTGATATTATACGTGACGCAAAAAATACTAGAATAGTTTCAGATCAAAAATGTAAATTAATATTAAATCGAAGTCGAGCCGTCGAGGTCGAGTCAATTCTGAAGTGTATAAGTAATGATGTATAAGTATAAATAGGATATTATTGAAAACAGAAATTTGTAAATTTGTTCAATTGTTTTTTTCTGCAAAATTATTGATACTTTTATGTGACTTTCTAAATAGCTAATATAAATACTTACTTATTATACTGGTAATAAAATGTTTAGGAATCAGACAACAGAGAATAATATGTTGATCGTTAGGCTCGGATTAAGACCTACAACGGAGCACAGCGAATGTACCAGCATCCCCTAGTGAAAATACTTATGTAATAATTAATTTGTGTTTATTCGCTGCACTGAAACTTTTTCAATTTTTCAATCACGAGAAGATACGAGTTCATACACAATTATTACAATATTACAAACTAATATTATAATAGGTGATTTATTTTTTAATAAGTATAATATAATTAAAATTCATTTTTTTTAAAGAAGCAAGTTATTGGGTACCTACGATTGTGTATAGAATTAATAATAATAATAATAATAATAATATTCCAATCAAAAAACTTTTCCACTAATTATACTATCATGTTTAAATAATGCATGCATAGGTACATATTATTATTATTAGATAATAATATGTATTCATAATTGTTATTGCTAGCGGAGTAGTTTAAAATGTAATCATATTATATCTTTACTAAAATGTAATCTATCAATATAAATATACCGAATAATATTATGTACGCTATTGAATGGGTTCTTTTCCCACATCACTCGGCGGTACGTTTATTGATAATTGACCATTAAAGTACCTTATTCAAAACCCAATAAATGCAATTGATCGACTTTTAATAGTCCAAATGCGTGCAAAATCCTGTACTACATCGGTAGGCATAACACGAACCGTCAGTTGTTCGCGATAATATTCATACAGTGATTAAGTATAATCCGTCCAAAATATTTAATAATAGCTTTTGTCGGATCGGTCGACTGTGCGACTGAAATATTATAATACCTAAGGTGTCGAAAGTGTACCGACTGACTTGAAAATTGCATTTGATATCTAGAACGAGGTGTTGGTTTTTTTCCCATTTCAGCTGCGGCGAAGTGCCCATTGCCGTTGTCGCCTACCGTATTCGTATTCAGTCGATTACTTCGTGACTTTGTGTGTGTATGTGTGTGTGCACGCGAGCGTTATATTTCCCCGAGGTGCGATCATTTGTTTTTTGTTTTGTAATTTTTTTTTCCTCGAAATATATTATATGAGAACCATCATCAACACCTACGCGGCGGAGGCGGTGGCTGCCGTATATACGAGATCATGACAAACGATCGTCGACGTCTACCGAAATCGTGACTTACACCGACTTGGATTATTAGTTAGCTGTATAGCCTCACCAGTGGGAATAGTATAGCCCTCCCCCCCAGAAGTTTAGTCAACACACAGTATTATATAACATGTCACAGTCCTCCGAAATCACAATAAAAAGTATGATTGAATATGCCCCACTAAACATATTATTTGATTACCCGATTTCCATGTATATAATGTACTCATATATTTAAATCGTCTTACACATGTGTGTGCTATCTTTAATATCCCGGGCTCAGAATAGTTGTAAGATCGGAAAAGTGCGTCGCTCTTCTAGTATATATTTTATATATAATGACCATTGAGTGCTAAAAGAAAATTGACCTTTTTAATTTTAGTCGAAACTGGACTGAACGCGTTATCAGCATCAACAATATCTTGTATAGGGTAATTCACCGCGCATGCTCATCTCTAGTTTTTTTTAAATCTGGTTTTTAAATATAGTTATTAGTTAAGGACTATAGTATTTTTAAATTCTTGACCTTTTTTTGTAAGTACAACTTAAGGATGGAATGTTATGTGGAGATACATATCATTGTTTATCAAATGAGAACTCTTTCAACTGTAATTTAGCTGATAATTAAACCGTATGTATTGACGTATCAATATCAAAATTAAAACGAGTAGTTTTTGAGTTATTTAACTTTGTGTTCTAAAGATAATAGATCCATGATAATGGGTTTGGAAAATGTGAAATATATGGGGTGATTGAAAAAAATAGTAATTAATATTCACTATCTATCAGCATTTTAATTTGAAAACAATAATTGTTCCAAGTATAATAAACAATAGATACAATAATATATCTATTTTATATTTTTGGAAAACTATTTTTAAAGACTTTTATCCTTAGTATAAATATTTTACTAGGAAACTGAAAAACAATTATTTTGAATTTAGCATGAGGAACATCAACATTTAAAAAAATATATTCACATAATAAATTACAATAAAAAATAGAGGTTCTCATTTGAAAAACAGAAGTTTGTATTATTATAGGTCACTCCTTATAAGACGTAGTACAGTGAAAATCTCAATAATTTGAAAATAGAATACTTAAGTGTGTTTAAAAATTCCAAAAATCAGAATTTGGATAAATTCATTGTTAAATCAAAATATGGGCAGATCTTGATTGGTGAATCACCTTCCTTATTTATATTTTTGCATATAAGACAATGCAGGTTTGGTACAATGTGTAGTGTTGGCGCAATTATTCAGGGCACCAAACGTTTTCGGAGGGGTAATGTGCACTGTAGTTGATGTTGTATCGTTATATTTTGCATTATCCAACACTTAAGTTTTCTGGAAAAATGCTAGAATACCTATTAAGATAACTTATAAGTGTACTCCAGTTCAATATCGATGTATATTGATACTGTCCCAAAAAGGTTTATATGGGAGAAAAAAAATAACGAGTTTGCCCTCAGATGCATAAAAAAATATATAATTCTGGTTACGATTGAATTCTTTCGGGAGTTTCAGGTTTGGTTATATGCTGTAATATCGGTGGCGTGATCTTAAAAAAAAGTATTGGGTATGGGCACGACTATACTAATTCAACATAATAATATAATTTAACCAAATGCCTTGTTATGATATTATTATTATTAAATATATGTATGTAATATGTAAAATGTATATATTTTAATTTTTATATTTAAATACCTAATAGTTTTTTTTAGATTATAAATTCCAAGTTATAGATATAAAATATATAATATCTATAACAATCGATTAATTATTATTTGTATGTGTTATCAAATAATATTATACACAATTTATTGGGTATTTTATAGAGTTTTTTATGTTGAAAAAGTGTAGTTTAGGCTACAAAGATTATTTTATTTAACCATCTGCTACCGACTTTTTTTGATCGATTATCATCACTTGACCTTTTTTCACTTACCGTTCCATAAGTCAGTGCTTATATACCTACATTAAATAAATCTAGTTTGAAAAGTTATTTTATGTCAATATTTTATATAGGTCTGAAACTCTGAGCTAAGGTAATTATTATTATTATTATTTAATTTAATTTAATTTAATTTTTTCGGTTATAATATAATATCATATTATATGAATAATCGACAATGGTCGACGGAATTTCGTTAAATCACTTTTTTTGTGTATAATTTATTGATATTTGATAAAACAACGATGTAACTGAAACCTCACCAAAATCCTTTATTAAATTAATTTAAAAACCAGAACCTTACTGGAACCGATACTTTTACTTTACAAATTTTTTTACATAAGTATAAAACCAAAACAGGTAACAAATTTTTGTTTTTTAAGAGTTGAACAGTTACTGGAACCTACATTTTAGTTTTTCTGGGAACCGAACAGGAACCAGAACCATAAAATCATCCACTCTCTGATGTGATGTGTAGTATACAAAGTGATTAATTGTGCATGCTCATCCCCTGTATTCTTTAAAAATGCATTTATACAAATCCTGATTTGTTGAATAGGAGTTTTTAGTATACTTAAAAATCATATTTTCAGATACTTAGAATGCTTAAACTATTTGAGAAGTAATGTGATGATACATCTACTGTTTTTTTTCCTGTAAAAGAAGAAATAATTTTTTTTAAATGTTGAGCTGCCTTAATAAAAATTCGAACTAATAGTTTCTGAGCCATTAAACCATATGCATTATGCTTTAAAGGATCCTACAACTTAGATGGTTTTACAAAATCAAATATTTAAAGCAGAATACTTAATCCATATAGTACTTATTATACTCGGACAATATTTATAGATGAAAAATTGCTTATGTATCGATATTAATCTATAATTTTCTAATGGTCACAGTCTCCATATCTTTAAGCTTATTATTATGTATACCCTGTCTAGTGAGTGACCATGCCAAGGAAATCAGTTCTTCTTCTCATATCCACGCGGCACTCTGTGGTACCAGTATTGGTGACAGGGAGTCGTGTGGGGATGCGCAGAATAGGAGTGTTCTTTTACTGGACAGAGTATAGGTACAAAATTATGTAGGTACATAAGTTTAATACTTAGTATGGTTTGAATTTAAATTTATAAATACCATACACTTTTTTTAAATCAGCTGCTTAATGACTTATAGTAAAAAATATGATTCTCAATTTATTGAAACACAGAAGTATGCGTCGCATCAGGCCACATCATAAAATATAGAATGTAAGCATTTGAGAATATTGTATTCGATATGTTTACCTGGTTAAAATTGCCAAAAATCATAATCCGAATAAATTCATCATCAAAGGGAAAAGATGCGGTCGAACATGCCCGGTTAGTCACTCTTTACGCTTCTAACTATAATACTCGTAACGTCGGACAGTCGGATGCGATAAATAAAAACGCAGCGCTGCGCGTGTACATCACAATAATATTATTATCGTGATAATAATAACAAAATATAATAGAAATTCTACATAGATCATAGTAATTATTACTGTATGACGTATACTATTATGAACTAGATGATATAAAAATAAAGATAATATAAGAATGATTTGTAGTATTTTGTATCTTGAGCGTAGTACCCACCTACCTATCTACCTATAATATTATGTAGACACAAGGCCCGCGTCGACACCATCAGTATAACATATTATATTTCGTAATAACACGCTGAGACCGTATAAATAATAATAATAATAATAATAATATTATAATACTATGTGAAATATGCGAAATGAGCTTTGGACACGACCGCGCGTCCGGTCGGCGGGGTTTTACGATCGCGGGCGCCACTCGCAGATAGTGTACAATATATAGGTACAGGTATAATGACATGATAATAATGATATAATAATAATTTAATATAATATCTTCGTACCTATTAACATAATATTATAATATAGGTATTATTATAATAATGTTTATTAAAAATATATAATATTTATTACGGCATGATAGATAACGACTAAATATTATTCGCGTCCTGCCACCGGCAGACTGGCCACCCGACGGCTAACGGACGGGGTGAGACGATTTCCGCTAAAGTCTAAGGGGTAGTTTTCGTTGGCGTGCTACAAACGATTTGGACTATAACCGCGTTCGGGTGGTTCCGGTCAGTGGCGTGGCGAAGTGTTTAAATATAATTCGGGAAAATAATAAGTTCTAGGAACACCCATCTACCCACCCACCCACAACACTTATCTGCGTCCCTATAATAAAATATCATTTACCCACGTTTAACATTCAATTCCGATTTTTTCTACATTTCGTTCTTAAAAGGACATCGCACCCACATGTGTTGTCTCCACCTTACACACCAACGGCATACCAAATTTTCGTTCGCTAGTTTCAATAGGGGTTGGTCAGTTTTCATAATAAAGTAATAACTGACTTACTTTCAAACTTAAGTAACATCATTATCTTTGTTCTCTCGTTGGTTTTTTACGTTATTTTAATTCTTAAGTGAGTTATAAATAGGTAAACCATTAATATTTGAAAATGCTCATAATTCACTTAAAAATTAAAATACCGTAAAAAACCAAATAGAAAACATAGATAATGTTGTTACTTAAAAGTTTGATAATAAGTCAATTCACTCCAATATCAAAACTAACAGCAAACTATTAAAACTAGCGAACGAAAATATGCTATGTCGTCCGTGTGTAAGACGAAGACAACACGTGTGTGACGTCCTCATAATTATTAGTTTAGTAATGTACCATTTGCAGAAGGTTAATCACAAACGTATGTGTAATATTATGTATTTGTTAATATAATGTACCTTTTACACCTCTCACCACCTATACAAAAAATACCAGGAAACGTCCCCTCGTGACCGCGGTAACCACACGCTACCGTGCAGGTATGTATAATAATAACATGATACCTACGTGGCTACGTACGAATTATTCTTAAAACATTTACGTATTTTTATTGTTTAGGTATTTTAGCACTACATTTTATGGAAATATTTACCAAACAATGTTAATAATTTTGTAAAGTCCGTAAAAATAATTTAATAATTTTGTATAATATGTGGTAAGTACATCTTGTATCCTAGTAATCAATTTGATAAATCGTTGTTAAACCAATTTGTTATTTAAAAAATGGCACACATATTAATTGTTAATTAATAAATAATAATTATAGTGAATAATATCGTGCAAAGCCTACAGAGTACGAAATTTATCTTTATAATATTTAAAATAGTACCAAATAGAAAAACTTAGCGTAGCAAATAAATGTATTGTGTTAAAATGTATGAATGATTTTTTTTCTGTCATCAATATTTGGGTACTGAAAATGCTCTGATTTTCCAAATCAGCATCTTTTATAGTAGAAAAGTGAATGTAGTTGGTGCATTCTAGAGGTCAAAATTGAAATTCCCAGTAAGCATGTGTGACTTTTAGAAACGTAGGGTGGGGGGAAGGGTCAAAGAATTTTTACTTAAAACTAATTGTTGAAAAAATCGATACCATTTTTTGAGAGTAACTCAAAAACTAATAACCCTACTTGAACCTTTCACCAAATATTTATATAAGCATTTTCCAAGCACTATTACATTTCAAAAATATTTTTACTCTTTTTGAGCTATGCATATGGCCATGAGTAATTTTTGAATTTTGTAAATGTTTACAATACAAGGGTTCTTATAAGTTGCTTTAATTTCAGTTCAGAAATATTAAAGATACATAGGTACGATTATTTTTTAAATGCATTTAAAGATCAAATTTTGTCAAGATTCATCAAAATCCCGATAATTAATAAATATTTTTCAGTTATTTTTTTTTTAAATATTGAATTTGATTATTTATACAATGATTATTTATAGAAGAACACAACGTTTCCCCTTAGAATAGTATTTAGTATTCAATGATTTATCATTAAATTCAAATATTCAAATATAACACATCGATTTCAATGGCATGCTCGACAACTACTATACAGCAAAGCGATACTCACTTATATCATAATTAAATATATAATTTACAAATAACGCCTCTCGTACCTTTAGGTATGGGAAACGAAATTAACGTTCTTGCCGTTCGATTATTACATCGCGTTGACTTTTTAATACGGGTGAACAATACCTAAAAACTATTAAAGCAAATATGACGAAAACAATATTTCTTTCGCAATGTTTTGAATTTCCATATTTAAATTAAAAGCAAGAACAAAAGTTGTTTAAACAATTTTTAAAAATTACCAGAAAATGTTAAAAAATGCAAAACAAAAGTATCACCTTTGAAGTATCTGTTACATGACACGAATTGAGTTCTTGGAATGCATTTTCGCAGCCCTAGAGCACCCATGAAATAATGCACTTTGTAATGAAATACGGCACTTCATTAATGTAAATACGTACGACTGGTCGTAGTAGTTACCCGCTTAAGAAATCGAGGATAAAAATCATTGTACATCACGCATGTTTGAATTGGTATTATAGTAAGTTGTTGCCTGTACTGGCAAAAACAACATCACTTTAACCGCGCTGGATTGCATTTGCTGTCCGGGTGGGAATACAATATTATTATTATCATGCAAATCGTGCAAAGTGCTTTCATTTCGTCGTCGCTCACGCTGCACTCAAATTACTATCGGTACAAGCACCCTCCTATACGGGTCTTACATTAATGTCATCGTCGTCCCACGTGTAATTTGTTATCATATATTGGCTTTTGCTTGGTGTGAACCACTCGTCCGGACCGCAGGTTGTAGTTGACGCGTTTGGAAAAGTTTTTTACACCCTCGCCTCGTAATCTGAGCTCTCCGAAGGTAGGTGATCCGCTCTAATAACTCCACGCATACTCGGAGATGTCAAAACAAGCTACTTGAGAAAGCTGACGTAGGTTCGTCAAGTAGTTTTCTTTACATTCTTATTCCACACGACAGGAGGCCTCAGTTTGAGTTTAGGCGTCCGTCTTAAAAATTAGAAATTCGTGGAGACATGCGCATGCAAAAAAAAATCTCTGGCAAGGGTAGCAGTTGTTGTAGACGTTTCCCTTCCCCCATCGTCCGAGATGATTTTTACACACTCTCCTCGTAATCTGACCGGAAGTTATCTCCTAAGGCAGGTGATCCACGCTACTAACTACCCACGCATACGTTTAGATGTCAACATTTTTAATCGAACAGAAAACTCTCCATTCAGAAAACCGATGAAAGTTACAAGTAGTTTTCTTTACATCTTCAGTCGCCGGGTGGTCGTTTGATTTTACGATTTTTGTAATATAAAATAAGAATTTCGTTGGGTCACGAGAATTAAAAATAAAAAAATCTCTGATTTTTTTTTTAAATCTACGAGAATATAATATCATCTAATTTATTTAATATGACTTTTTATGATGGGTGCATATTTTTTGTCTAGTCCAATCCTTTTTTACGATTCCTAAATACACTCCTGGAGGGATAGATATTTAAGAAATTAAAATTATTTTTATTTGGCTTGCCGTGTGCCAAACATGTTATAGCATCGAAAATAGCGCCCTAGCTGGCTTATTGGAATATAATTAAATTTTTGTTCAGTCGGTAGAGTGTCTTATTTATTTTTTTTGTCATTATATTAAATTTGATTATTTGTGTGCTAGAATCACGACACACCGTCTACGTTCAGAATCGTTTTTTATATGCAATGGTTCATCGTTGAATTCAGATCAAACACATCCTTTACAATGACATACTCAACCACTACCATATACAGTAGAGTGGTACCCATTTCTCCACCTTTTTTAGATAAAAAAATATAAAATGTATGGGTACAATTTTCGACGGTAAAAAGACAATTGAAAAAAAAATTTTAAAATCGGAAACATTTTATGTTTGAATTTTCTTTTTGGAGTTCGGATTTATTATAGAATTTCGATCTCAACTTTTTGTTCAAGTTTATAAAAACACTTAAAATTGGTTTGATTTTGCCAACTTCAAACAGTCCGACCCACCTCTAGTTCACACATTTATATTGCATACTTTAAATAATATGATTTTTTTTTTTGTGTGCTTTTTGTCTCTATATTACAGACGGTCCTGCTCACGTCTGACGACCCACTCATTTGCCGGTGTTGTGCCACACTCACAATATATAGTTAAATCGGCTAATTTAGAAATAATTATAAGGTTAAATAATGTACACTTTATGGTCGTCCATATCATTGTTTTAAAAACTATAACAATAAAAGTCGAATGTTTTTTGGCCTTAAAGTATAATGAAATCGTTGCATATTGTATTATTCCACTAAGTATGCTTTTAAAATTCTAACAATTGATATGCAATGAACTATATTTGTAGTTACACAAATGGTTATTGAGTTAGTTATGATAAGTTGTACAGAACATTAATTGTGTAATAATATAGTTGTACTGTGGTATACGGAAAAATGCATATTAATAGGAACTGATTAAATAATATTTTTTATAATAATAATATAGTAGGGACTGGAACCTTTTGAATTTATCGGTATCGGTTCTCCAAAAATAAAATAACCCTTCCGGTTTGGTTCTGGTTTTTTGATAAAAAAAAAAATAAAAGTATCGGTTCCAAATAGTTTTGGTACCGGTTCCAGATAATTTGGTACTGAAAAGTATAATAATTTTAAATACCTATCCGGAATGTGGGTTTAATTAATAGTACGAGAAAATATATAAGACAACTCATATTATGATCATACATAGCTTATACACAAAACAGTAATACCATTAAATTATGATCAATAAAATAATTTTATTTTTGAATCTAAAAGAACCTTTTTAAGTTAAAAATTAAGGTTCGGTTCCGGTATTTAATATATTAAAATATAGTGTTCGGTTTTTAATATTTTAAATGTTCCTGTTACAGAACCAGTTATTTTAGGTTTGGTTCAAGTTCTTGTAATATTGTACGTCGTTTATATCGTACATTCATACGTATAATGTTTAACAAATGAAAAAACATTTTTAAACTTATATACAACTCTAAACTTTAAAAGTTCATTTTAACTACATTTACAACTAATAAAGTTAAAAAATGATTTTATTCTAAACTGATTAGAAAATATTAATAATAATATATTTGTATAATTTATGTATTTCCTAAAAGTCATTATATAACTACTATTATAAAATAGGTAATAATACTTATTAGGATACATCCTAATAACATACAAAGAACAATTTTAATACAAACATTATCAGGTGTGTATTTATCCAAATCTTATGTAAAACTAATAAACTGTATGGTAGTACTCACTTGTTGTTTAGTGATGTAGATTGGTTTGTTTAGTATTAACCAGGTAACGGTTTCGTGGCACGCGGGAACTGTGGTAGAGCCGTCATACGTCATGTAGTAATGGGTGGCGGGCAACAGATCAGCGACTGACAATCGTTTCACAGGAACTTCCTCACCTAAATTCAGACACAGTAATAATACTTACAAAGCGTGTAAGCTGGTTCTCGAGTCAAGGGCGGGTAAGTACCATCCAGTGAATATTTGATGATTTCAAGTACCCTTATGGGGCCTTATTAGGCCTTATATGGTCAAGTTCCTCGATGCGTGTATTAGTGTTATTACTTGTTACATGTTACAACTAAGGTTGACATCAGTGTGTATGATTTGAATGATTTTTTTAACAAGTTCTATGTCGTATATTATAGTTGTATACTTGTATGATTTCAAATTTGAATAGTAATTTTGAAAGAAACCCATAGTTGTAACACTTGTAACGTGTAAATAGTATACTTTTGAATAGTAAATATGAACTACCTAACTTTTTTTCAAATATGCATGAATATTATAAATTATAATATGATATCCATAAATAAAAGCTAAACAATTGAATTTGTAATTTAAAGATTATTACTCTTAAGCAAAACTTAACCTAACCCATGCCCTCCCACCGTCAACACCTGCCGAATTGTAATTTTTTTCAAACTCAGGACCTCTTCCTTCTTTCCAAAAATGAAAATAAATCTCGGTTGTGCCTTGAATATTTTGGTTTGGATATTTTGTCCATGGACATTTTGACCGATCACCGATATTATATTATAAGAATGCGTATACCAGCTATGGTCTTAAACGTCCATACAGAATAGACGAATGTACGAAAATGTATTCATATATTTTACCTAACTTATAAAATTTAAAACAAAGAAACCAAGGAAAGTATAATATTTTATCTCAAAAGGTAATATTATTATCGGACGAGTCTTTATTATTTTTATCGTTCACAATAATATAACTAGATAAGTATAAGTATGTTCGGTAAGAGGCGAAAACATCAACCTCTATTAAATATTAATCTCAAACAGTTGGATATATTGTACTTCTTATATAGCTATCGAACGTACTCTCTGAACTCGAAAAGTGTGTGTTCGGATTTTTTTGAGATTGTTAAAATCTAATTTATTATACTATTGATGATAACGACAGTAAATATTATTTATATACATTCGATATTTTATCTTACCACTATATTTGATCATGTCCAAATGATCTGTGAGTATTCGTAATTCTGGATTTGATAAATCTCCAAGCTGTAAAAAAAAAAAAAAAATAGTAGGTACTGTAACAATAATAAATATAAATATGTTACATGACACCTATATATATATATATATATATATATATATGATACGAACTCTACCGTATGTACGACTAACTGCTGACCTATACATATTAGAACACACACATAATTGTAAGGCCTATGGCCAACACACACAATGTATTAGTAAGTTAGTTCACTGTGCACTTTCTACCTCATCGCACAATACGATTACTGGACTCCGTAGGATTATACTGTGTGACTGTATTACTATACAGTCACACAGTATAATGGAGCCATAGTTGATATATTTATGAGTAATTAGTATTAATTGTAAGTGTTTAATAGACAATAAAACATAATTATAACTGAAATAAAATCCTAGTTATTTAAATATATTTAAGATCCTGATATCTACATATCTACCCCTGTCTACGGTATTTATATATCTATAGGATCCATACGATTCTCCCTGGATATCTTATAGAATTCAACTGGTCGTTCAACCGACCACGTTACAGTACAATTAGTTTAAGTGTGTTTTTCGTTCATAAAAATTTTAATTTATTAAAATATTTATTTCGTTTAATTTTTCCTCATAAATTATGTACACAAATTGCATGCTATTTACCATTATCCAGCGCGACGGTAGTGGCGCA
>WHPZ01582144.1:0-22278 GCA_016617965.1 Macrosiphum rosae | reverse complement strand
ATACCTATAGGAAATCAAATTATCAATGTTATTTAAAATGTAGAGACGACTGCTGTCTGTGAAAGTCTCTACTTCGCGATTCAAACTCGACTGCTGGCTATGTCAATAATATATATGCTCGTACCTTCTCGTACGTTCTTGTGTTTTGTTAACCTAAGCAAATTCACTGAGTGTGGCATGAATGACGAGTCAGTAATCAGAAAATCATTACACCTATTTATAAATAGCTAAAAAAGAGTCAAAATATTTTTTTAATGTATAATTTTGTAAAACACTGAATTTAAAAATTCCCGTTTTTTCTTAACTTTTTTTTTTTCCCCGATGCTTCTGAAAACTACTGTAAGTTTTTCATTTTTACCTTTTGAAGCATCAACTAGATTAACTTTCCCACCAGAAAAGATACTGAAGTTGAATATGATGCATTATCGATATAAGTAATTGACAATCGTGTAAACACAGACACAAAATATAAAAATATAAAAAAATACACATCTTTATAAAATTAAAATTAATCACAATAATACCGGAACATTTATTTTTATGAAAATGTTGTATTATATTATAAATAGAGTTGTTGAGTTTTTAACTTCACATAAACATCATAAAGTAGACAATTATATTTACTATAAAATATATTACTACGTATACATAATGTTATAAATTAATTTAATTTTCTTTAAAACAGTTTAGAGAAACATATTGTGTAATTTATATTTAAAAAAATTCCTTATCAGATAGGTAAACATTTTCAACTTTTTCAAATACATAAATACAATACAATACCTAGATACACAGCTGTAATATAGTTTTTAGCCATGCAATGAAATATCTAAAACAATTTTACATTTATGAAATGATCAACCATATTGATAGGGTCGACCACAATATTCGTTCCGTGCATAGTTATATTACTATATTTATTCTTTGATGATATTATTACACAATAATAATCATAAAAGTAGTTATTATAATTTATAATATTATTACTTCTATATCAACGGACAAAATGTGCACGTTTAGTAATATACAATTCATATCATCAAGTGTGAGATTATTTGCGATTGAAAGCATATTATACAAATTCCTACCGTAGTATAATAATAATATTGATGAATTAGGTAAAACTAAAAAAAAAAAAATAGATTCAAGATATCTTAACATATTATGTTACATTGTTACAAACAAACAACACTGATCATCATATTATAGGTATTATATAGACTTTAGTACAAGATTAAGGAAATATAAATATACATCTGATGACGGCCGATGTAGCTTAGGTATTGACATATTTATAATTAATAATATTATAAAAGTAAATATTATTTGATATTTTGTATTAATATATATTTCATATAGTAGGTTATACAATATCGAGTGTCGTACCAAACCAAATCAAAATCAAATTTTGTAATATAGGTACGAATAAAAATTATTTTGAAACATAGGTATAGGAACATCACAGTATGATTGAAAATATTTTAAAACAGTTATAAACGTATAATATAATATTTTATTAGGAATATATTATTATTTATTTATCATAGTACAAATACAAAATAATCAACCATTAGCTAATGAACATCTTAATAGTTACTGCTAATTTATTTTGATGGTAGGTATAGCCGTATATAGTGTCTATGCAATATTGTAATTTATTATAATACAATGCTATACGAACGATCAAAACGAAAACCATTAGAGTTTTCAATAACAATTTTAAAAGATTTTACGGAGAAATAAGCATGATAGGAGAGTCGGCGAAGAAAAACGTGAAATGTTGAATCATGTCTATAACATGAACGAAAATATATAAAAGACAGCTAAAGAAAACATTTGATCTGCTTTTGTAGAACGGCTGTATAAATATTTTCTTTATCCCCGTAAGTCTCATAATGCACTAAATTCACTTTTATTTATAGACTTGAATCAAATAGTAATTGGTTAAAAACTCAAACGTGACTACACGGGAAATAATTACCTTCTTTCCGTTTTTCATAAAACCATTTGGAATTATTATAGCTGGTAACAGCTATAGTTATTAATCAAATTATACATTGAAAACGTGTCAGTTAAGCACAAGCCAGTGAGCATTGTGAGATCTCATAGGATTATTATTTATTAATACTTATTTCAGATGAAATGCACAGATATTATTAACTTTACGATGTTAAAATGTTTTATCAGTACTAAACATATTATGAAGTACCTATATAATATTTTATATATTGTATATACATATGTACCATTAAACTATAATATTATATAATATATTATCTTGTCTTAATTTTAAATGTAAATAAAATGTCTATAATATACAATTTGTTAAAAAAATTTTTTTAAGCATCTAACATATTATTACATTATGTGGTTTTTGAACTACACGAATGTATTTTATGTAAAACCGATGTTCGTTTACATTACGATAAAATAAAGGTATTCATTTTATTTAAGATTTTAAGATAATATTATGCAATAACATCAAATAAACACTAAATATTTTTAAATTACTTCTCTTAAATCCTTATCATAACTCAGGTATACGATTTGAAATGTACAGGGGAAATTGTAGAGTACCTATTGTAAGTAAGTACTTCGCAGATGATGTTATCGTATTTTTATTTTTATTAAAATAATTATAGTAATGATAATATTATAGTATTTTTTATAATAATAGTAATTAGTAGGTATACCTACTTAATACTGCGCATAATCGCGTTATATTACAATGAAATGAATATTGTGCGGACTTGAAAATAATTCCGTATGGATAGCATCAAATGATATGTACAAGTTTATGTTCCTTACATACGTATATCTAAAGTCGTAAAATAATACAGACAGTTTCGTTAAACGTTCATTATTATTTTATTAATGGAGAGCCAAGTTTACGATACAAAATATACTTGATGCTCACTCATTCATTCAGTCTTTTTTTTTTTAGCTAGCGTGATTTTACAAACGCTTAATTTTTTTGGTTATCTAATTAAATTGTATACCTATGCTTATATATAAATATGCACACAAGACACAACACATTTTTATCAGGCAAAAATAGACAGGACTAGTATGAAAAATAATTCACTAAAACGAATCTACGATAATGGACAACAATATTATTTTCTTATAATATACATATTTTAAATTAAAACAATACTAACCGAGTCACTTTTGTATAAAGTATTGTATACACACGCATATATTATATTATGTATATACATATATAATATATATTTATTAAATATATTATAATGATATGTATACACTATATTATACACATCTGCATAATAACATTACAGAATATAATGTAATGTAATATAATATAATTTTACTACAATATTTATTTTACTATCAATTAATTCTAATTTTTTTATTTTTTTTTTGTATGTATGATTCTTTTAACATTAAACACGCATTATCTCAAAAAGTGTTAACGATTTTGAAAATAGTTTTTTTTAATTCATAAACAATACTTAAAAAAAAAAATTATAGCTACTGTTTTTATTTTTTATTTTTTTTTTTTATGGTAATTTAAAAGTTTTTTGTTTGGCGTATAAGTATTTAACATTTAGATGAGTAGTCCATCAAAATTGTTTATGGTACCTTCTTCTGTGCTGCTCAACTCCACTTCACCCATTTATACTATAAATACCTACTTACAAATTCTGATTAGGATTATGACATTAAAATTTAGGTTACTATTCAAAACAATTTAACTTAAGATATGTTAACGATAAATATTTTATTTTTTTCAAAACTGTTGTTTTATCAGAGCCGAATTTAGGGGGAGGAATGGTGAAATCTGCTCTGGGTCTAACATTTTGTGGTAAAAAATTAGTTAACTTGTGAATTATTATACCTTATAAAATTGAAATTATTTTAATAATATAATATAATATATTAATATATTTTGATAATTGATATTTGAATTTAAACAACTTATGTATTTATAGCTATCAGCGATAGAGAATTATTAATATAGGTACCTAACAATAGTTCCTTTTTCCAAATTTGTTGTGATTCAATAGACATAAGTGATTTAAAAAATTCTCTTAACTTTCCACTATAAAGCTCAAAATATGCACTTAATATTCTAAAATATCTGTGGAAAACCACCTATTAAAACTTGATAAAATAATGCTTAACATTGTTAATAATTAATAAAATAATTGGAGTACCTAACTTCATCAAAAATGTAACTATTAAGATTCTAAACTTTTAAAATTATTAATAAGCATTCGGGTATATAATATTAATGTATATTGAAAAAATATAATATTAATTTTCCTAGTTTATAATAAAGTTTTATTACATTCAATTTTATTTCATTCATAATAATATATTAATATGATCCAAGAAGTACCTAAATATGTAAAAAAAAAGAATTAACTTAGGATATGATGAATTATAAGCATGGCTCTAACTGCATTCACTCAATTTTATCTTCAGGATGGGAAATTATTAAACAATATTTTTAAAAAATCACACATTATTGTAAAACCAATAGATTCTTTACTTTGTTCGCAATCGGAAGAGTTCATGAAGATCTATCTCTCATATGTCTAGTGGAATATTCTCCGCCAATTTTTTTTTACACCAGGGCTCAAAATGTCTAAATACGGCATTGTAGTGAATGCAAATTGTGCAAAAAATATTGTTTAAAACGTTAATACTTTTAAAAATGATAAGTACATAACATATTTTACTGTTAAAAGAATCACCCTGTATATTATATACTTATATATTACCTATTAATATAATACTACTATACATAGTTAAATTCAAGTGTATATAGTAATCAATACATTATTCCAAGAAATCGGACTAGAAAAATAAAATCAAACCACGAAAGGACCAAAAACATTTCAGACTTAACAACATATCATATTATATAATAATATTATCTATGCGTATAAGTAAATTATCATTATTAGAAATCGTAATTTTATTGGACAACGTATTTTTTGCAGTGTTTTCGAATCACTCGTGCCCGTACATCAACGCGATTACGCATAGAATCGCTGTGTAAAACGCTAGTTCTTGAGCTTGCGATCCGGAATCGTATTCTTCAAGTTCCCCATCGTCGTCGTAATGTGTCTGCAATTCGTTGCCTGCAAAATTAAAAGTATCGCTTGAGTTGTTTGACAATTGAATATTTACAGTGTGGTTGTAGTTACACCATAGAGTAAGTGCCATTAGAAATGTTGCGTAATGCACTTATGAGGAGGTACATATAATCAAAGGTATTTCAAATTATGGATTGTAGAATTATTTTTATAATTTTAAACATCGCACTTAGGTAAATACTTTCTTGTAAACTACTTGTAAGGAGGAGGATGATTCTGGACTGTGTAAACGATACAGTAGAGCGTGAGCTACCAATATGAAGTGTTTCTCGACGTATAGAGATTATTATGATTTATGAGGACCAAATAAAATAAAAATATTTTATTTGCCTACCTACAGTATTAAATAATCATGACGGTATAGTTTACCGTCATGATTATTTAATAGTGACCAGTAAGCCAGTGACCAGTAGATCGACTCGATAATGAAAAATAATTATATCATAGATAGTTTTTCAAAATAACTTTAGTTATCATACCTTATTTTTATTAGAAAAAAGAAAAACAATATATACRCACAATGTGTACAATAAATTATTATCAGTTAAGGGGCCTCACTACCAGGTCTTTTTTTTTGTCAAAAACTAATGTTTCTAATTYCAACGATACGTGTCGACAATTTTCACGATTTTCACTCTGAAAAAATATTCTGATTGTCCGTAATATACACAAGGGAACGATAGAGCCACATTTTTAATTTTTGTAATTTAAATTGCAATAAAAATTCAAAAAAAATACAGAATTTCCAACTTAAATATTTAATTAACTAAATACAATTTTAAAAATGTGCCTCGATCGATCCCTCGTAAATGTTGTGGAAAATAAGAATATTTTGTCAGAATGAAAATCGAGGTTAATCGTTGCGACGTACGGTTGGAATTAGAAGCGTATGTTTGAGTGAAAAATAAAAATTTTTCCATGATCACAATATTATTTATTGACATGTGCGTGCAAGTGCGTGCGAGAGCTCTCTACAATTGACCCGCATGGACGCCACACACACTAATAATCATTTACTACTAACACATAGATCTCGGGTGGCGACGATGAGATTAGAAATTGCCTAAATGATTCTCCTTAAATCAATGCCATTGCGAGGCCCCTTAATAATTTGTAATATGTACCCAATTTGGCAAAATTAAAGTAGAGAGACTATTTTTACTTTTAAAAAAGAGCGTCCTCGTCACTTATCAAACGTTATTGAGCAGTGGATAGCCCCCACTCTTTTTTAAATTACTCTTTATAAACTATTTATAAATAATAAATTTAAAACAAAAAAATACATGTTAATATAAGACATAGGTAATTAATAATTATTACCTATTATACTGTAGGTACCTATTATACATTGTAATATTATAGTTATAACTTATAAATAATAACAAACTCAAAAGGATAATAAAAGTAAATAAATTAATATAGTTTAGTAATAATTAGTTAATATTAACTAATTTATAGATCCATGGTTATGAGATAACTCATAAGACAAATTATGATGATATCTTTCGCATTTTGATAAAAATGCAGAACGATAAAGCGTCCGTGCGTTCCCCTTAAAAATAATAGTAGGGGTATGCTACAATTTCTGAATAATTAGTTGGGGTACTCCGACCATATGTGTCCACCACCAATTCGAGCACTCCATATGCCACTTGATGGGAGAAGTCATCCATTAGTAATTCTCCTTATATATAGTTTAGGTATATAGTATATATTATATATTATCTAGGTGTACAGAGAAGGGAATAACATTTTGATTTATTTTGTCAGAGTAATAACTAATAAATAACTTTATTTTGTTATCAATTGTCATACCTATTGATACATTATTTCATTATAAACTGGAAATGCATTTGTAAAAAAAAAAATCATAGCTCATGCTTTTTGTTCAAGCATAAAAGTCCAGTGTTTAAATTTTGAACCAACGTCTAACGGTACTTTGTACCAGTAATAAAACATATTTTGAGCGTCAAATTATAATATTAACAATTTTAATTTTGGTGTTCCCCGAGGAGCAATAATTCCTCCCATGCTATAAACGCTCATATACGTTGTTGATCAGAACACATATTCTAACACTCTCCAGTATTCTATTGCTATGAAACGAAATGTGCGGGACACAGTTGGGGGTTAAAAAAGGTAAATTTTAGCATTCCATTTCATTTTAGTGCAATTAATAAATAAATAATTTTTTTTTTTAACCAAAAACTTCACTAAATGTACAAACTGTTGCTGCACTATTATTTATAAGCTGCGTGGGACCACCTCTAACACAGTGCCAGCCGCAAAAGTATGTACGGTCATGGGTTAATAAAGGTCGACATTTTGCTGATGTCACATCAGCTAGTCGTAAAAAGGGAAAAAGTGCGATAAAACTGTAGGTATATAAAAACTACTAAATAATTGATGCAGTTGACTACGTCACCTTCTAACATCAATGTGCAACTCCACAGCCACCCCTATCAAGCCAAATATTATAGGTACCTACTATAACCATCATTTTCACTTATTGACTATTTTTAAACCAATATTACAGATTGTTAAAATATAAATAAAGAAAAACAAATTAATTTATTAGGTCATAAACTCATAAATTTAGCAGCATAATATTATTATTACAATACGTTAATAATTTGATATTATACTGTTATATGCATAAACAATGAAATCAATTTTAGGTAAATTAATTAGAATATATTTTTTGTATGAGAATCGTATCATAAATATAATTGGTTAAATAATAATTACCTAATATAAAATAACAAATATTTTTATTGAACTAAAATATAAATATTTTACAGGACGATTTTCTGTAAAAATTAAGGATTAATTTTTATACTATTATTTATTATTGTTTATGCAGTCGTAATACATTATCCAAACGCATTATTTTACTATAGTATTATACCTTCACTAATTCTGAATTCAATTATATATTATATTGTATATAACAATCATGTCATTGGATATGAAATTAAATTGCATGTTGTTCGCTTATAACAATATATAGGTACTCAAAAATGTATAAGTAATGTTTTATATATTGGCGTCAAAAAGTCTCGTTCCAGTGTTCATTGTATAATGACTGAATTCCTATCATAACAGTTGAGACATTTACATGAGATTTATAGTGTTTTTTTTTATTCCTTCGGTGTCAAAAGTACATTTTAAATAGGTAGGTAAGTGGTTTAAACATTAAACATAACGTAAAAGTTCATCTCCAGACTCCAGTACAGGTATTATAGTACAGATGACATTATAATGTATTTATCGTATTATTCTTCGTCACATAAATTAAGGAATGATAGCATAAATTACCCATTTCAAGATTAAAATAGATTACGGGGTGAAGCGTCTATATTTATTCAGACCCAAGATAATTCATTGTTCAGTGTCCTGATTGTTTTAAATGTCATTGGTGACTTGAGTTTCATGGCTGGTTGATTATTATCATAAAGGAGTAGTCAGAATTCCATGTGTTTGAGTGGTCAATATTATCATATATTCATCTGGTTTTAATTTCAGTAAAGTGAAAGCACGCTTAAGTTCAAACAAAATTGCTTCATATGACATGGGGACTCACCAAGAGCCAAGTAAAATTTGTCGCTTATATGGGCAAAATATTATCTATATTGTACCATACCTATTTGAATAGGTAATTAACTTTTAAAACTTCAAACCATGTGTAATCAATCAATCAATGTAAAGGTGAATCAAAATTCATTATAAGAGTATAATATTTTATAAATTTAAATTTGTCCACACAATATCCTAAACGAATTGTAAATTAAATTGGATTTAATATAATAATAATATGTAGAAAATACAAGCTTTATAAAGTTTAAGTTTAATAATCCTCAAAATGTGTAAACTAAAATAATAAAATGTTTGTAGCTTTTGAGTCACGATAAATATTCTGTTTTTGGCATGAAAAATATTTTTTTTTCTTGTTTATTAGCTGATTGTAATATTGTATTCAATTAATATGGTAACTAAATTTAAAAAAATTTATAGGTACCTAGTTAAGTCGACTGACTGATAAATTAGTTATTGTTCCTCCATATAATCATACATTTTATCAAAACATGATAATATTACATTATTATATTTTAAGACACTCATCAAGGTAGGATCTATCATCTATGTATTGCAGTGATTGTATGCGTATTGCAGTAGAGCAATTAAATGCTTCAATTTGTGTTAACACAAATCTGAAATGGTAAACGTACACATTATGCACAACAGTTAGTATTATAATTTACAGAAAACATCAAACTGATACAGATGAATGAAATGTTGTTTGTGTCAAACAATTATTATAATCACATTATATAACAGTACGTAATGAATATATAATATCTATTATATATAGGTATATATATATATTCAAATAACGTAATAAGTAATGCAAAAGTATAAAATAAAACTTGCTTTCTTCGAATACAGTAAACGGTATAATAGCCTGTTTTAAAAGAAAACTTTACCGAGGTATCTACTAAAAGTTTTAGTGAAAAATATAAACTGCCTCATTTTTATGTGTACGAAAAATGTGTGCTCCAGGCGAATCAAAAATTATAAACATGAAAAAAAATAAGAAAATAAGAATCTTTCGGTTTAGGTTATTACCGTTATTATATCTGAACCTTTTTTTTAAGGTCTTCGCTCTTTATATTGCAAATTATATTCTAGTTTTCTCTTGACGACTCAGTGTGTTTGACACACAGGACTACAGCAGGAGTTATGAGCCGTGTTTGTTTGTTTATTATTATTATTATTATTATTTAGAGTTGAAGAAACAAAATAAGTGAAAACACGTTATAATTTTTTTATTTTTACTTAAAATGAAAAAATAAATCTGTGTTAACTTCTCGATGTACCTAAGCATTTTAAATTGGTTGGTACAGTCTGACGCACTCGCACAATAATCCAATCAGAACGAAACCTCCCCTAGACGGTAAACGTTTTGCTTAACATTATCGCATTGTAGTATTGGTGCATTATACTTTTTTTTTTGCGCACTCTGTACCCTACTGAACGCATAGGATGAATACAAAAATCACGGGAGATGAAATGTAATTTTATGGGTTCGACACAAACGGTTATGACGTACTTTCGTCCTTCGATAAGAACGCTGAGTCTCTAATATCATTCGATTGCGCTCGTATTCTGGTCCGGTTACGGTTCTTGTCTGTAAAAGAAAAACAAACAATAATATTAGTATAAAATATTAGGAAAACAATATCATCACATAAATCAGACGTGCCAATTCAAAAACGCAATACACTGCATGCCCGCACCAACACTTTTTTTTTGCCTGCTGCAGTGTATCGATAACCGATATCAATAAAACGTTTGATGATATAAATACATATATAATATTATTATATTATCATAATAATATTTCGATTTTTAATCAAATTGCATTGTAAAATAATGGCGTCTGTAGTCAAAATACAAATCACAAGCCAAAACACGTTTTGTGTTTTTTTACTGTCGACTCGTGACATATTTCATATTTTTATTCCCCCTATAAAACGGCACTAATTTTTTGGTCCGTTGGTTATATTATGCGATTTTAAGTATTTTGAAAAAATTAAAATAATGATAAAAATATCCAGTTAATACTACTCTTAGTAATCTATGGTGGGTAGGTAGGTAGGTACTATTATTATCATAGTAGCAATACACCATAGGTACCTATTATTATAAGTGCACATGACGGGGATTAACAATTCTAGCTAGTATATACACAATATTATATGGTTTAAACACTACATTGTTCTGTTTTATCGATCTTCATTATTTAAACGTTTGTGATGTTGTGTAATTTCTGGTAAAGGATTAGATTTCAATCGTGCCCACAGTATGTTCATAAATGCGTATAGTCTGTTTGTAAATTGTAGTATTTAAATTTAAAATCTTCAAGGAAAATTATGTTAAATCTTTATTTTTTTACTTTTACTATATTAGTAAAATATTATATTATATATACGCTATGTTTGACTAAGATTTATTTTTAAACAATCTAAAACTGTATACTATATTCCATCTAAGTATTTCCAATTATATGTATTCTGAATAGTAATGACTAATGATAAATAAGTGGTAAAAAAATAAGAATTATGCAATTCAGTGGTAAATGTAAATTGTAATTAATAATAATATTAACTAATTTATAGATGTACTTTTAAAATTAAAAAATATATATATATATTTACTATATTTAGACAATGTATTGCATAATATTTGTGTTGACGAAATACAATATATTATATTTTTTAGTAAACAATTTTAAGTAAAAATTGTTTTCATAAAAGCATTAGTACAATAATTACACTTCTATTTCAAATTATATGACGTATTATTGGGAAAAGAAGAGTAATTTATTTTTAAATTGTTTAATAAATTGGCATGTATTTATAATACATTTAAATTATATATTTTCAAGTACTATGACGGGTTTTTTTAACTCAAAATGTAGAATATTATAATTATTTATCATATATTTAAGGAATAATAAACATAACTGAACCTAATATTTTTTGAATTTGAATTTAAAATTTAAATATTGTTCTTTATTCAGGTTACAATAAATTCTGACATTTTAAAAATAATGTATAATAAAGTTTTGTATTAAGAAATTGAAAAATATCCATTTATTACAATACTGTACAGATTATATAATATAAAATAAATGTAATCGTTGTTATTTCAATTTCATACAATTTTATTTGTGACAATGTTAAAAACGGGAAATTAAAAAAGGCAAATATTTTATTAGGTTTCTTTTTGAAATATAACGTTATATAAATTAATGTATTTACAATAGTATACAAAAGTAATAATATTAAACTTGATTAAAACTCGTCAAAACAAATCTACAACTTAAAGAAAACGAATTATATAAATATTAATTTAATAATGTAGGTACTCTTTATTCAAACAAAATTAAATTATTTTTACAATGGTAATAATTGTAATAAATAGGTTATACAAATACTTTTAATGTATAATGTATATTTATAAATTAATTATTTGAATGCATAGTCGTAAACACCAATAGAAAAAAATGTGCTTAAAATTATGAGGTACAGTTTTAATAAATATACCTATTAATCCAACGAGAACGATTCTGTGAAGTTATATGTTTTGTATGAATAAATTATTAACATTTTAATCTATTGAAATAGTATAGACTAAAGGTACCTGTATAAACATATTGCCAAAATCAAAGTAAATGAACGAGAGAATTACGTCTTCACAATATACCTATATAACACGCAACCTCGGTGCCACCTTAGGTGAACTAGTTGAAGATGATTTCGACAGCCTCTGTAGTTCTATGAGTATGGATATAGAGAAGGAAGGAATCAAAAAATTTACCTCCACTTATACCAATTATTAAATCTAAAAAAATTATTTCGCCACTTATGTGAGAAAATTAAAAGTTGTCCCACAGTCGAACTTAAACGTAAAAGTTTAACCTACAGCTTAAAACATATTACTACCAATACTATAGTATGGATATATATATATCCTTTAAAAACCATCCCTGATAACTCAATTAAGAGAATCAAAAGAAATTGGTCTAGTCACCTATAAAGACCATTTATACAGCAGTGCTTCTCAAGCTCGGAGCCATTAGTATATTACTGAATGGTCGTGAGTAATTTGGATATATTTATTTTATTTTAATAATTTTTTTTAGACCATAAGCATTTATAAAGTTTATGAGCGTTTTTTTTTAGGTTAATAGTAACTTTTAGGTAAAAAAAAATTGGGGGGGTTGCCATTTTTACATTAAATTAAGGGGGCCTAATGGGAAAATAGTTCGAAAAATACTGATCTTTTAAATCAAAACTAATAACAAGTAACAGCCAATTACGAGTAGCTAAGATTAGTTAGATAGTTTCTAATCATGTGATGTGTAAATGTAAACATATAGATAGGTACCATAATGTTAAATATTTAAATAATAATATTGTAGCAGTAACTACCGATGTCTAAAAGAAATATTCTGTTTCATAAAATATATTTTAAATAAAACCGAAAAACAACAACACAAAATATTTTGCTTACCTATATGTATTATAATTATTAGGTGTAATCGTGGGAACAACATCTAGAAATTCGCTAAACTTTACTGGTTTAAAATTATTCCACATTATCCCACACTGGTATAATGAACCATGTAAATGGTATGGTCCAAACATCCCAGTGCATTATTTTTCACACCGGTTTGGTCTGGAGAATTTGCAGCATGTTTATTGTAGGTAAGTAGTGGTTTTTCATTGATAGTTTTAACAGTTAACGAAACATCGACCGTTTAAAAGTGCTATTGCTCAAAATATATAAAGTTAATTTCTAACTATCTAAGTAAGTTGATTGCCGGGTAGGGGTAGGTACTAAAACTGCTACTAAATGACCTGTATATTATATTATGTTATACCGATTATATATTATTATGTGCCTATAAATTAACCAAAATTTAAAATAAAATATAGTACACTGTCATAACATCATATAAAAAAAAACATCACTACTATTATGAAATACTTATTTGATTAAATGTATCTAGGTTAAGTAAAGAATGAATAAAAAGAGTGTTTGAATACTACCTATTAGTAATTAGGTACTACTAATTATATTATAATTTATACTATGAGACATTGGACTTTAATGAAACTCGTTTAGGCATTTAATTGATTTTTGAAAAATAGGAATACATAAAAGTTATTTGTGGATAAAAGGTGTTAATCATTTAACTTTTCGATTAGTTGGAATTTGGACTATATAATATTGAATACTATATTTAATATATAATAGTAATTAATATTAGAATACCAAAAATCCCGTAATTACTAATTAACGGTAGGTAAAGTATTAATTTAAATTAGTTTTGAATCAAAAAGACGGTTCTAACAATATTGAGCACCACGATAAATGTATATTTTAAGAAAAACTTTCTGCTGTCACGTAATTATATCGTTTAAGACGATTAAGTTATTACTTATTTTAATAAATTATTCCATCTCGGAGCTTAATATTATTTTCATACATTATGTTTCAAAACTTTAATATATGACATTATATTTTCAATCTAATCAAATCATTCAACTATATATTTATGGTAGGTACCAACAAAGCTATATAGAATATTATAGATGTATAGGTACATACTCGTACAATATAAATCAAAACGCTTTATTATATACTATTTATATTGTACTAAAAACCCAAAAATAGTTCTTCAAAAACTGTTAAAAGCTGTATACCGGCTCCAGAAAAATGAATCCTATATTCCTGTGATGGTAAAAATTCGGAACAAAAAAAAAAAATAATGTGTTGAAAGTGTGCGTTGAGTATACTTAAGTGAGTTTTGTGCGTGTGTGTGGGTACTTAATAAACAATATTTTAAATTTTAAATGCAATATTAGGTACCTATGTGATTTAATTTCATAACATTTTGGGTATGTTATATACCCATATAATATATATTATGCCCCATGTACGAGTAGATACATAATGAATCACAAATATGACAATCAACGATTCACTATATTATTATGATGTACGGGTCGATTCATTTAATATAAGACACTCATCATTTCAGAAGACACTAAAGTTTTTGAAAATATTAATTCTTTTACATCATTTTCAACTGTTTGATATCGTCCTAATTTTTCAAGTTTTTTCTCTATTGAATGACAATATACATTTTTAAATTCATTTTCTAAAACAGAATATTTTTTCAAGTATTTCGATTTATTAAAATCAAATTTCAGACGAATAGTTTATTAGTTACCTACCTATTATAATTGTTAAAAGTATTTAAAGTTTAGAATAGTGAACCAATATTTTGTTGAGTAATCTTGTATCACACATAGAAATGGGATAGTTGTTTTAACTCTTTACTATGTTCTTGTCTCTTGACTAATAAAATTGAAGTTAACTGCATGTGTCAGTAATATTAACTGAAATGGAACTTTAATATAAATATATAGTACCTTAACTATTTGAAGGTATTGAAATAACTCATTGGAATTGCAATTTTGAGAATCGAAGTTATTTAGTTTAATATTTTTGAAGGTTTAGTTTTACTACAAGTTTAAGCCTTTATCTGAATTATTTTAACAGTTAAAATAAGTATAAATGAAAGTTGTTATAACTAGTTATGCAGTTGATTTATTCATGATAAAATAATGTTATAAATTATAATATCTATGTAAATTATTATATTTATAGTTTAGACATGCTTAACCTTTTAAATGTCAATACAAGAATTAAGGTAGGTATAGCCTATAGGTACCTACATGGCTACATTGATTTAGCCTGCAATTAAAATGAATAGTTAAGTCTTATGTAACAATATTATAAAAAATGTAATATTGTTGCTTAAACAATACAGTTAACTGATAAAAGTTTTACTATTTTTACTATTATGGTAGTATAAATAAATTGTACATTTGCACTTTCGTAGCTGATATAGTTTTTACTTGTTTGGACCATTGGGAGACCATTTACTATTATTAAAATAAAATAATATCAATATGTATATTATAATTGTGTCTTTTATGTAATCTCAATAAACTTATTGTCTTATTGCTAACGATAAACATATATCGGGATGCAATTCCTATACAAATTACCGTTAATCTTACCTTAGTAGTCGAATAATAGGTACATAGATCTCCATTTAAATAATACCAGTAGTTTAGCCATTAGGTTAAGATTCCCTCTTTAAGATACTGTTTGTGGTTCGAAACCGAGCCCACAGTAAATATATTTTGAATTTTTTTTATACATTTTAACAAACAAATCAGTAGTTTTTTAGTTCCATAAAATAATTGCGTTAACATATAGCTATTTAGTTGTAATTATAATTTTTTTTAAGTTAATTTAAACTAAAAATAATAGGTATTTTGACTATCCTGCTAGATTGGTCGTCCTACCGGGAGATAAACGTTAAGACTAATGATTACTGATAACTACACAGCATAGTCAAATCAACACTCCTTGGGCCCTGAGCGAAATTTAATGCTCGAATGTGTATGGAATTGACTAACAAAGAACTCAAAACAACCTCACTGTTTTATGTGTGTACCACTCCGCTCATTTACACTATTAATACTTATAAAATACAAGTTTTACCCAACTCATAAACTTGTCATCAATTTTGAAGTATCGGAAGTACTAAAAGAGAATATTCTGCATCGGAATGAGGAATTTAAAATACATATTGTAAACAATTTTCAAAAACATTATTATTTTTTCGTCACCTGCAACGCCGCCGCGTAGGGTAATTTTTACAATTATTGGATCAACAAACACACATACACACACACAAACACACATGACATAATATATTATATAGGTACCTACTCGTATACATATTTTAATATAATAATAAAAAAAGGGATCGACAATGAATTAGAAAAAAAAAACCCCCGACTTTTTCAATGATAATAATAATAATAATAGCAGTAACAATAATAGCAATCTATGCAATGCGAAATGTACAAATAACAAACAAACGGAGTCGTCAATCAATCAACACGACGACAAATCGCGCCGCTATACGCATTATATTATGAGGTGGGACGCCACTACGACCACAACAGCAATGGTACACGCGCGTACAAACATCACGTGCCATTGACGATTGTACATACATATTATAAGTCTATAATACAATATGTGTATTGTGTATGTACTAATATGATATTTTCCATTTATTTTATTATTCTAAAATGTGTGTGTGTGTGGAGGATTGGTGGTAGCAAACGAGGGACATGAAAAAAAAAAATGATAATAATAAAAAACTTATGGAAAGAAAAGCAATAAATTATGATTTCCTGTGTGACCTGTGTGTGTGTGTCTTTTTAACCGCCCTGCACCCCTTTGGTATAACGACAGCCCCTGCACACTTCCGGCCACGTTCGACAATAATAATAGTTTGGCTCCGTTCAATTCGGTACATATTATACGCGCGTACCGTATCATTTTAGGTCAGACGTATGTCGCCGGCCGTATTTGCGTTCTTATTATTTATCGTTTTCCGACCGACCGACACCATTCACGCCCCTCTACCGCTCACCTTCGGCAAAACCACCCTTCTGCTGCCCCTGGCGACGGACGCCACTGCAGAATATTGTGTGTACATAGGTATGGGAACATCATATTATTATTATTATACATCTATCGGGTCTCGCGATCTATGCACAATTTGATTTGCACGCGACACGGGCAAAAACATACGAACCACTACCCATTTACCACTTTAATCTGGGTAAACATAGGCACATCGAACATAATATTATTGCATACGGACGTCGCAACCGAACCGGAATGGGTTGGAACGTACGACTTGCGCACACACTGCGTGCGTAACGATATATATGTATATATATAATGATACAGCCGTACAGCCGATGATGAACTCACGTGTGGGTGTATGTAATTTTTATTTATGTACCTACAATGTGCACAACATTATTATTATTATATTTTTGTAATACGTAGACAGTTATGAGGTAGATATACCTGTATATATATATATATATACGCGGAGGTGTATGCACTAGTAAACGTCATAGACGTGTGCAATAGGCGGGTACACCGTACACACGTGGTAGTGCAAAAAAGAGATAAACGTAATATTATTTTAAAGAAATAAATACGTACCATGACGTGAATCCGTCGCACTGCGAAATTATAGTTATTACGAGAAACGTTTGACGAAGGATTGTCGTCAATGAAGTATCAAAAATATAAGTTACGAGCAAAGGAATTTCGTGCAATCCGCATAAACTATAAAATAATATTATTGAATGCTTTCAAAATTGTTCAATAAATTGCGTGATTAAATAAACATAGAAATACCTATATTATTATGCAATTAAATATACAATTTTTTTTGGCTTATTTAACATAACATTTTCAATTTATTTCTCTCTGAATCGAGAATGCAAAGTATTTAATCATGGGACACGACTAATTAACCTTAGATGCTATGAATATGTCCCAAACCTCGTAAACCACCAAATATTAAAATAAATACTGTGTCCAGTGTTCACTAGTATTCACTTGTATTTCTGCACTGTAGTAAAATTGTTTTATGTTTACATAGAATAATAGCACTATAGCTGTTGCCTAAACCAATCAACCGAGAAAAATGTTTGAATAGCTGTCAGCTAAAATGTGTATACCCATTAGGCATTATTACGTGGACTAAGGTGATCCGTAATGTTTTCCTGTTGTTATTTATTTTGTAGTTAACACTGGAAAGTGGTAAATCTCAGTGGATCATATCTTATGGAGTCATACAATTATTATATTAGCTTATTAGAACACAAACGCAATTTTGAAAATTGTTGAAGAATATTTCAAAACAGAATACAGATGATAATTTGTTGAAAAACACTGTAGCTGAAATTCACTTGTGTTGCTCGCTTATTTATTTATGATTATATTAAATAACAAGACTACGCAATGGCAATAGTATCAGTGATTGTGTAAAAAGTTGTACAAAATGTTAAGATGAAAGATGAAAGTAGGTACAACTTTTAACGGTTATCAGACAATTTAGTTCGCATTATATTTATATATATAGGTCTATATTATAACAATATGTTGTTTTTATATTTATATATACATATTAGGTATATTAAAAATATTTCTCAAACAAGAATAATTCTTTGACGTACCAAAATACTTATATAATTAATTGTAAAAAGTTTTAGGGATGTAACTTAGAACTCCTACAGGAAACTCATTTCCTTGGGGGGGGGGGGGAAATCAACGTTAACTTGTTGTATATTATTCACCTGATATTTGTAACGTTGACGTACCTATTATGTGAATGCCATTAAAGTTTTAATTAAATGAGGTTATAAACTCAATAATGTTATACCTATTCAATTACGCATTTGTTAGTGAAATATTATCAAACAATTATTATATTAGGTGCACCTAAATATGTCGTACTCTGATGCCCACATGGCTTATACAAAACAAGTTCTGCTGCTAAAATGACAAGACGTTGATGTTCAACCTTGAACGTGTACAATAGTTACGTTATGAAATACAAAATACACCAATCCAATGTAAATATATTATAATATAATGATTTATTAAACCAATAATGAATATCATCATGAAAATAATCAAATAAAATGGTTGTAATCCATATAAATTGTATATTGCTAATAATATTTTTATACGTAAATAATATATTTTAAATACGATAGAAAACCATATTAAGGATATAAAATAAAATATATTATATTATATTAATTGTACTTATTATTTTACATTTATTAAATAAAAATAAAAATATTGTCATTGAGTATGAAAAATACATTTTTAAATGCAACATTTGAATAATATATTTTTTCTATACACGAATATACTGCCTTATTAGTTATTATATCATATTATATAGAGATATAGATGTATATTTTACAAAGGTATGTACTGTAAATATAATATTACGATTACTATAACGTTATTTTTGTAACCTGAATTATTAATATCATATTTTTCTGGGTTGTTAAAATTAATATGATTAAAACGAAAAGATGTCCATTAAGAATATTCAATATTGCAAATCTTATCCATTTTTGACACAATTATTTAAAAACTTGTTAATCGAAAATTAAGTATTTAATAATTTACCTACTATAGTACAATAATAATTATCGTAATTATAATATTACTATCGCTTTTGAGATGCGTTTGTTTATTTGTTTTATTTTATTTCAAACCTAAATGTCAGTAGTTAATTTATTATTAATATATTATGATAGTTCCTGTGTATTTTAACGATGTACCTATAATTTGGCTGACAAATGTTTAACTTACTATGGTTTTAGGCAAACTTTTGATATCTTCTATGCATTTAATAATTTTCATAGTTTATGCAAAGGATCCAACAACAGTTCACTATTTTATATGTTAATTAACTATTTATTAATTTATAAAAAATAAGACGCATACATCAATGTAATAAAATAATTAAAGTATAAATTCTGGAAAACATAAGTCCTTAAGCATCATTTATGTGTAAATAATAAAATAAACCATAAATTTGAATTCCAGTTTAACTAACTACCATCCTACAATTATAAACTTTAACGAATAATTAATAATAAAAGCAATTATTGGGAAAATTTCCTAAGTACCTATATAAATTCAAAATTTAAATTTAAATTTTCAGCAATACCTATTAATTATAGATTTAAGTAATAATTTAAACACATTTCTATTACATATAGATAGTAGAATTCTATATACTAATTAAATTTATATAAAAACATTTTCATGGTTTTTTTGAGGACGAACAAAATATGTTTTATAATAAACGATGTCTTTTTATTAGTAAAATGAGTATCCAATGAGTTAACTATAACAGTTTAAATTGGGCGAAATAAATTATACCGATATATTATCTATTATAATATACCTATTGAACAAATTAATTAATATAAAAGTTTTATCAATAAAGATAACAACGTCATAGATAAGTGCCCTTGATATTCTGAGTATAGGTAAGATTTTATCTGTTATATATACCTAATTAAATGGTTTTTAATGTAAAATAGGTAGTTTTTTTGTAAATTTTTGTGATTTTCAAAGTATAATGATTTAAAGACGCATTTGGTTAAGATTGAGATAAAATTATTCCAAAATAAATAGCAATGCTCAAGTACTTACTAAATAACAATTTAAATAAAATGAAATTAGATTCTATTCTAATTTTAGTTTTTTTTATATATTAAACAAATAAATTGCTTAACGGAAATGAGTTTTAGCAAATTAATATTTATTTATCTAATATTTACTTTCAAAGTTAAATTGTAAGCATCTTATTTATTTGTTATTTTTATTTTTATTTCACATTAACATTAATGGTAGGTAATCTATATTAAAAAAAATATAGTATACTATATGGAGTGATCCAAGTTTTGTGAATAAACATTTAGTATCATATTAAAAATAAAATTAATTTAAAATAAATAACGAATATCAAATTGTTATCAATATTTTTAAATTAAAAAAGGTGCACTGCTGTACAGTAGATTACAAGTGGGTCACTGTATAATGGATGGTAATAAATTTGAATTCAATGATAAAATATCATTGCATAAGAAAAACGATTCTGAGTGGAGACGGTATGTCAGTCTAGTTGCAAGACATATTATATACTTATCTATGGTATTAAAAAAAATTGACCTATAATAAATTCTAAATTAATCACATCACAATATCCATTAGGTACTTATAACGAGTTATACATCAACAACAAACAATGATACTATCATAGGCATATAATAGTGTACTTTAGAAGTTTCAAGTATCAAGGAATAATAACAATCACAAAAAAATAACTAAAATAAAATTATATTGATAATTATAGAAAAAAAATTAAAAAAATTGAAAACTGTAAATGTCCGTAAACAGCTCAAAAAGAGTCAAAATATTTTCAAAATTGTAGGGTCTATAGGAAATGCTAATATAAACATTCAGTGAAATTTTCATGTATCTACAGTTATTCGGTTTTGAATTACGACAAAATAAGGAAATAGTTACATGAGAAATCAAGTGAATATAAAAATTTAATTTGACTTTCTTATAGACATTTTTTTTTTTTTTTGATAATGGTAGATTATCTTATTAGAAATCTTGTATTACATTTTCAAATCTTAGATTTAAAAAAAAAAAATTTTACAAATTCTCAACTCAAAATAATTTTCGTGATTTTTCCATATTTTGTCAATTTTTGAAATTTAAATGCTTATAAAAAAAAACTGTGACTAAGGATTTTTAATATTTTTCATCTGCCTTTGAAAAAAAAATACTAGGAGCCTTCTATTAAATTTCCAAGTGTTTTTAACCAACAAATAAAATTTTATTGATATTTTTAGAAAAAAAAAACTTTAAAAAAATGGAAAATGAAAATGTCCCTAAACAGTTCAAAATAAACCAAAATATTTTGAAAATGTTATCGTGTATAGAAACTGCAAATATAAACAATTAGTGAAAATTTCATGTATCTACGGTCATTTGTTTTAAAGTTACACCAAAAACCAAATTCAATTTTATGAAAAATCGATTTTGCGTAAAAATTCCCGTTTTTCCTTAATTTTTCTTT
>WHPZ01582143.1:32585-95049 GCA_016617965.1 Macrosiphum rosae | reverse complement strand
GAAGACATACTGAACATTTGTAGGAATTTGGACGGATTTAGCATACTAGGTACTATAGGTAGTAGGTACCTACTATTATATCATACTTGGTCGGGTATAAAACAGCATGCAAGGGGCAACAATGCTGAATTATCTCTACGGGTTGTGGATCCTCATGGGAATGGTGGAAGACGAGTGCGTATTTGGAGGAGCTAATTTCGAGATACGAGAATATTCGCATTTCACAGTTTACGACGATATCGAATAGCCAATAGGTAATAAAACAATAAGGAACTAAAACAATACAAATACAAACAACTGACGTCTGGCATTAGCGCCGCCCATTTAAACGTAAACACGCGTCGCGATGATATTTTAATATAAAAATATCTGAAACGGAACGAAATCTAATGACGTTTTTATTTATTTTTCGCATTCATTGCACTTTGAGTATTAGGAAGCTACCATATTACTATCGTCTCTCAGCCGGAGACAGCTGTCCGTGAAGTTTCGTCGTAGACCGTCGTTATAATACACGCGTGAAATGGATTATAATATTATACCGTTAAATATATTATTCTTACTAACTGCAGTGAATAGCTTAACACTCAGGTCACGTTGTCACTTTTTTCATCGACAGTTTTTTTCTTTGATCATTTCTTCGAAGATCGTGATTTTCCACCCCGATGGTGTGTGGGTGGGGCACTGTCATATTTGAAGTTCGACAACCAAGTGAGGGGGGCTAACAAAAAGTTGTAATTAAACTCTTTATAAGAAGGGTTAATAATTAATCAACCTCTTAAATTTTGTTTTAAATAGCAATATCAATTTTTATTTTATTTAAAGTTGATTTCACAATTTTCTTATTTTAGGTAAGATTATAAAATACCTATACATAATATAATAAACCAAGACCCAAAACTAGGGTACCCCAGATTAATAATAATGAAATGGGGACATATAAATAAATGTACTACAGTAAAAAAAAAAAAAAAAACATTTATTATTATTGTAAGTTATATTAGCACATCATATTATCACCTACCTAAGTTATATTAATTCAAGACATTAACATTTCTAAATCGATTATTTATTGTATGTACATTGAATTTGATTATTTGATTTTACAAGTTTTTACAGTTAATTTTGGTTGTACACTTACATTACGATTTACGATCTAGAATAGCAAACATGAATTTATTAAAAATGGTTAAGTAATTCAGAATATACTGTTAACGGCTGTTATAATTCTTGAAATTATATGTGTTCACTTTTCATTACAAAATGTCGTTATATTTATTAAAAATAAAATTATAGACTATCTAACAATCGACACTAAAATATATTATGAAGAGAACTGGAGATATTGTATTATAAATTATCAACGAATAATATGTAATGCAATTATGTGGGATATAACATGGGTATTAATTTCGGGGCATATCGAAATACCGATGATGATTTTTGGGACACCTTACTTACCCGAGGATCCCGTGGCGGTGGTGGGGGAGGGGGTGATCCAACCATCAACCCTTAAATACTCCACTGAGCTGCAGGAGGGTGAGGTAGGCAACGATTGTTTTCCTTCCGGAAAACGTCTACGAGACGGCAATATACTATTGCCACAGTACTTAGCCGGCGGACAGGATATTAAATTATACAGAGGAGACGCCGAGACGGCGACCAACGGCCGTCGTGTACCACCGGAGAAGCAGCTGTGCACCGACCCATAAATAGCCTATCGGGCCTCATCAGCGCTAGATTAATTATAGCGGCGGCGACGGTGGCGTCGGCTACCTCGGGCCAGCGTGTGCGCAGGCGGCGGCGGCGGCGGCGGCGGGGAAAAACGACCGCGACCCCGCGCCAGTGCACCGTTTTTTTGGTACGTCGTCGCATAAAGGTTAACGATATGATTGTCGTGTACGATTCGTCATAATAACAATATAATATACACTTCAATACGATCTCCTTGCAATATTATGGTATGATCATCGTAGTCCGGCGTCCCCGCGACAGCGATGTATGCGTTTCCTCGTCGTGCGACGATGGCTGCTGCACCGGTCAGCTGACATCACGTGACGCTCGGTTCCTTTATATTAATTATTCGACCATTTTTTTTTTATGCATTTTTTCGCTGGTATTTACAAGCCATTTTTGATTGTATCATGAATATTGCGATATTATTGTCAAAACGTTCGCAATTGTCCGCCAATTGAATTCATCTATACTAAGTGTTTTTCTTGAGATTTATATCCGACCGACCAAGTGTACAGCGCGACGGAACTGTGAATTACAGTACCTAACAAAAAGTTAAGACATAAAATAGATTTATAGACGTATATATTATATGACATTTATACGTTTTGGTTTTAATAAATTAAATAAGTGTCTATATATTATAGATATGAGTTGCTATTAAACCGCAAGCTCTTAAACTGTGTACCCATTCACACGCATTGATTATAAAAACTCCACAGTTTTATTGGGTAACAAAAGATTAACTTAGTTAATGAACACTTCTTGAATAATTATTGAATTTCGTCGAGTTTTCTTATGGATATATTTCTGATATTTTATGTTATCTATTTTAGCTGAAGACTGGGGAGATTTTGATGTGATAATAACTTATTGGAGTCTTATTAGGTAGGCGTAATTAAAATTTGAAGATGATAAAATATTAACCAACAATTATATAGGTCAAGTCGTCCAGAATATCACAGTTCACGTAATACCAGATGGTGCATTTGGGGGTGAAAAAAATGACTTTCAAATAATGTACTGTGATTATTATCGACCTCGAAGCAGTGTATTATAAATATAAAAATAATAATAACTATAGCTATATAACCAGTGGCGCCGATCTATATTTCATGTTATGGGGAAAAAATGTTGGTGTTAGACCCACCTACTAAAAAAAATATTTAGCTTCTCTCGAATAGTTCATTGTAATCGCGATATACTGTCTGGTGACCTGCCTTACTCAATACTCATACTATTATTGCCTATTTTTTACACTTACCATTATTAATAAACTATGATGATATTTAAATATTAAATACCACTAATGACTGATCACTATTATTGTCACCCACCCGAAGTTGATATCCGTGTTGGGTGCCACTGAATTTATAACAATATCGTTGGTGAAAAATTAATATTTCTATATACTACTCACTATAGTGTACTACGTTTTCACATTAAATCATAATCAGGTGGTTTGACAATATAAAGACATGTGATCAGTATTGGACGATGGTATTACTTGGTTACTAATCCCTCATCTGCATTTCTTAAAAAATAGTTTTATCGCTCCCGTCACATTCTATGAGATCACATAATAAATTATTTATACGAGTATATTCGGATTTGGGATGAGTGCCTCATTCCCTCATCTGCAAGTTATATATTATAATTGTTGACAATATTGGCCATATTATATGAGGTTAGGTTTAGGTCGTTAGGATATTAGTTATGATACCATTCATAGTTTACAGTTTATTTTGGATGTGATTGTTTGAACAACAAATTAATTTTTTTAATTTTTATTTATTATAGCCTCAACTACTAAGGTTATTAATTACAATATTTACAACAGTAGTATATAAATTTAATTAATTTTTATACCTACACTTCATTTGAAATATTAAATATAAGTGTCTATTGGAAATATAATAATAATAGAACTGATTTTGAAAGTTAGTGATTATAATATGATATCAGTATAAGCACAACATGATAAACCTAATTTTCGTTTTCATTGTAAATCGTACCTATTTATTTGTTTTCTATTAGGTAGGTATATAATATTATTAATAGGTATTTCTATAGAGATAATGTAGTTGTGCGTATCGATTCATATAGTTTAATAAATGAATAATTATTTACACGTACCCCTAAAATAAAATACACCTAATACACCTATATTGTATACCTATATACATATATTTATGTTTTTTATGTTTACATATATTTTCATTTTAATTTTTTTAACTCTTATTTATTATCGAGACCCATATATAATGATACCGTATACTGCGTATTATATTGTTATATAAAAAAACTTATGTCGTTAATCTTTATAAAAAAAACTAACACATAACTTTTAAACTTCATATAAATTCAAAAATATGGTACAATGTGAATAAAAATTACATTTCATGTTAATAACTGAAGCTCAAGTTGTATTTTATTTTAAAATTTCATAATAATGTATAAATATAATATAAATGTATTAAATTAATTAGGTACGTTTTATATAAGTAGCTAGATAGATCTAAACAAAAACATTTAAAAATGTGTTTGCAATTTTTTCTAATGCGAAATATTGAAATAATGTTTGCAAATGCATAAACTTAAAATCCTAATATATTGTATTAAATATTTTTTATAAAGTGGCTATATAACCATAACTAGTTCCTGTTGATGATACATTTTTTTAAGCTAATACAATGTATTTACTATGTAGCTACTTAAGTAGGTATATAACTTAAATTATTAGTTTTCGATATTCGTGATATAAATTAATAAATCAAGTTCTAGATTCTAATCGAAGTGAGGTTAATGATCTATATTTTGACCGCGTCAATAAACTGTCAAAAATGAAAATTGAACATTAATGGTTCTTTAATGGGGTCATTTTTTATTTTCCTAGAAGCTTACAATATTGTGAGAAATAGAAAAAAATGTTAATATTACAGTTTAAAAAAAAAATCATGACTATTCTCGTTCAAGCAGAGTTATATTCAAAATTGTTTTTCAAATGCAACGATTTATCATTGTTGTTATTATTATAATTTATAATAATAGCCGAGATAAGCGAAGCAAAACGGGTGCCTGACAAACAGTTTCAGTATCTTGACCGTGGCTACCCACTTTTAAACATATTTTAGATCCATTTTTTTTTTCATCGTCAGATTTTACTTCCAATAGATTTTAATAACTTACTTTCTACATCAACTATAAATTCACGTTTATTCGTATACCTACCAAACAAGTAATATTTCAAAAGTAAACATTTAATGGCGTAAATATGAAATATTCTAGTTCTATAATTAAATTAAAATTGTATGGTAAATAATTTTTTATCTCGAGCTTCTAGTATGATTTCAGGTAATAAAAATTATATTACGCTATTAATACCTAATATATTTGATTTTATTTTATTTAAAGTATAGGAAAATGAACTACAATAGTTGAAATTACAATAATAACTTTTAGAGATAGAAAATAATATAGGTACAAGCATTTGCTAATAAATAAAAATTGAAATTCATTTATGCATTAAAAACAGACAATAGCTACATTGTATTAGCTTATATTATATTCTATAGTTTTCATTTAATCAGAAAGTACTTTTTTTACACTTTGTAATTTTGCCATTATCTGAGTTGGATCCCATTTTAATATATAAAAAGAAATAAAATCAATATAAACATTATGTAAATTATGTTATAGTGCTTTATATTTTAAGTGTTTTATTTAAACTATGATAAATTATTGCGATATTCGATGAATAAAAATATAAAATATATGATATACCTAAATGTGATAGGTACTGCATTGTAGCTTAAAATAATAAAACATTAAAGTTTACTTTCTATTTAATCGTTTACTAAATAGTACGATCAACCAATATAGGCAACAGCCTATTATATTAGTATTATGTATCTACCTAATTCAGTTATAAGAAATCCGAGAAACAATTTTGTATAGGTTTGCATCTTTTTATAGATAAATAAAAAATGTTAACCTACAACACCCGAAAGTTTTCCAACCACTTGGTATCTTTGTAATTTCAATTTTTACACTTTTGGAATTGACGGCAATATTTTATTTCTACCCACTTTTTTTCATTAAATTATTAAATAATGATAGGCTACTAGTCTAGTATATTATTTACCAGGTTAGACAGCAGATAAAAATCATTTGTAAACAAAATATTATTTAGCACAATGATTTTTATTACCTATTTTAATATTTTAAGTTAATAGTGTTACGATTTAAGTAATCAATTTTCCATAAGTACTTATTGTAATTTATTAGTAAATTAAAAAAATACTTAAGGTTTTAGTGGTTATCGATGAGGAGGAGCGAGGATAACCGATAACAACTTGTTAATCACTTATTGTTAAGTGATGTAACAATTTTATTTATCAGTTATAAGGATGATGATATTTTTGTTTTCTGTAAAGGACGCCACACACTGCAGCAGCGGTTACAGCAAAATGAGTCCGGATACAATTTTACCGTCATCGCTGCAGTGTGTGGCTACCTTTACAGAAAAAAAAAATATTATCATCCTTATAACTAATGCTAGATCGAAGGATGAAAATTTATTTTTATAATCAAAAAAAGTCATATTTATACCATGAAATATAATTGATCTTATTTCTAGTCTCCAGTGTGACAAATTATATTACAAATAAAAGGCGAGTCCTAACAGTCTAGTTACAAATAGTGAAGTATGGTATTCAATGAATTTTTATCATATTTTATCATGATGGTATTTATTTAAATACTTAGTTGCTGTAATATTTATAGTAACTATTCTTCTTAAGATACAATTTATTGCTAAGCTTGAAATTAACTTTACATTATGTTCAAATACAATACAGTTAAATGTAATGATTATTATTTTATGATCTTATGAAAATCTATTTACAACTTGAAATTCAAAATAAATATAATTACATATTTTACTACATACTGATCTGCTTACAACAGAATATATTATTGTGGGTAACAATAAATAAAAAAAATGTTATATATTATTTAATAATTGTTTTATAACAGTTTTGTTTTTGAATAATTAATGTCAAATATATTCCAATTCTGAATAATGGATATAAAATTTATTATTATTATTACCTATATAGTATATAGTACAGTGAAACCTCCTTATAAAGGAAAATCACAACAGTCCCTTATAACCTATATTATCTCGTTTATATTTTAGTTTCCATACAACGAACAAATAAGTTAATACGGCACGATTCCGTTATAAGGAGGTCTTACTTTACATACTTTATATAATATTATCTATTAAACTAGTTATATTGCCAGTTACTAGTTACTTTACTAGTAATTGATCACCATAAAATATATTTTAATTTGGTGGAGAAGTAAAGTATTGTTCTTAACAAGTAATTAATTACAGTTTTTACATTTACCATTAATATGTGTTTACAAAATTATTGTTTTTATGTTCAATTAGATATGGCAATTTATCAATTTATTATTTTGTAATTAAAATCAATTTGTATTTGTATATGTTACAGTTCATTGGATCTCTGGATGTTCCCAGACCAGTGAACCGAATCGAAATAGTGGCAGCCATGAGGCGGATTAGAGTAAGTGTTTTCTAGACGTTTCTCCCCAAAGACTTAGCCACTTCCAGGATTTTAAAATTTTCATTAATGTGGCCTACCAGTTATAGTATTTTTTTTTGAAACTTTTTGTTTTTTTTCTGTGGTAACTCATGCCATTTTACTTTAAATATTTACAATTGATTTATCATTCAAGTCCATTAATAAAATAATTGGTTGATTGACCCAATTTAATATATTGTACTTTATCCATAGTATGAGTTTAAAGCTAAAGGAATAAAGAAGAAAAAAGTATCCATAGAAGTTTCCGTCGAAGGGGTCCGAATTACTTTAAGAAAGAAAAAAAAGGTGAGTGAAATGTTTTTTTTCTATTATTCATATTTTATTTACCATATGCATTATTCAAAAGTATTTTAAATTGTGTGTATATTTAAAACACCACTTTTCCTGTCCATAACTTTTTACTTTACTATTATTTTAAAACAATCGAATGACATTTTAAAATTAATTTGGTTATCTCTTACCGAATCAGAAGATAGATAATTTTCATTAAAATTCTCAGTAAACCACATTTTTGTTAAGTAAGTAAATTATATTATTTCATATAACCAATTATTTAAAATGTATTTTAATACAACACGTTATTGTTAAATTTACTACATTAGCTAAAAAATTAAGTAGCTATTTAATAAATTATAGTGCATTATATTTAAAAACTGATTATGATTTTTTATACATATGATTTACTCAAGTTAAACTTTAACTTAAAAAGAAAAAAAATTATACTATATTATTCAATATAATTTATATATATATACATATAAATATAATTGTTTTTTATATAGATATAACAGGTACTTAAATTATTATTAATAATTTATTATATATTTGTTATATCTTTATTTCAGTTAAAACATTTTAACTATTGATCTTTGAAGTCCGTAATTTTATTTTATTTTATTTGTGACGTTATACACATTGTTTTTAAAATCTTGTCAATGTTATTACAACATGCTATTAGAAAACATAACTTTAATATATTTTGTAATAAATAATAATATTATTTATGAGTTTTTAGGTAATGAATTAAAATGTATTTGATATTCATTTTATCTACTATTATATTGAATTTGTTTTTTGATGAAAATACATTTGAAGTTATTGTTATGAAAATGTATCCAGTTAAGTGTAATAATTATGATAGCTTATTATGGATAGGTAATCAATAAAAATTAACTTCACAATAGATCAAAAAATATACTAGGTAACATTACAGCTTAAACGTAATTTTAGAAAACAGCGGATGATTGCTTTTGTTTTCAAGAGGTATAGGGGTAGATGTTGTAGGTACAAAAGCAAGTAATTTAAATTGGTTTATATGCCTTCAATTAAATTATAAACTAAATCAATTAATATTCAAACGTGTTCGAATAAAGTCATGCAACTTAATTATTTTTGAGTTTAAAATAACAAAAACTTAAGTTAAACGGTTCATAATTGATTTAATTTAATTATGTTCTACACATTTCATAACAGTTTATTCCAATGTTCAGGAGAAAATAAAAATAAAAATGAACTGAATACCGAGATCTTTTTGAAAACAACTTTTGACAATCTTGCAACTATTATATGAATTTTAATTTTTTTTTTTTACAAAATCTCGATATTTAAATAATATTTTTGTGGTGTTGTTATAGAAAAAACAATGGACGGACGAGAATAACCTGCTACTAATGCAACATCCTATTTATAGGTAAGCTGTTAAGTCTGTCATACATCAAAGTACGCGGTGGGTTTAAAAGTCTCAGATGAAAACTGTTTGTTCACTTTTAAACAGCTAATTTGAACTTATTTTTAATTTTTTTTTCACCAAACCGTGTACTTATTAGTGATTTTGTTCAATTGTGTTTTACATTTTAGAATATTTTACGTTTCTCACGATTCTCAAGACATGAAAATATTCAGTTACATAGCTAGAGATGGTTCCACCAACGTGTTCAAGTGTAATGTGTTCAAGGCAAATAAAAAGGTACGTACCCAGTACCCACTATTGATTTTACGAAGATAAATTAAATTTTTATATAGAAAAAATTTAAATAAATATCAGACCAAAAATATTCGTATGAATGAAGTTTGAATGGATCTGTTTTTGGCGCAAGCTGTAATGAAAACGAATAACGCAAAAAAAAAAAAAATAGTATATCATATCATAATATATTCATATAATCATATCATTATGCAGTCTATTCCGAAAAAAATCCATTTCATCCGTCCTCGTAATAGGTAAATCCGATGGAGTCTACTTAGCGCACGTGTTGACGTATGCTATATCTTCGTGACATTTTCATATTATTCGTAGGCGTGACAGTTTTTTTTGATGTGTAATCAATTATTAATGCGATAAAATATGGGCGAAAATAATTTGGCATTGGTACGTTTTTGATTATTATAGAATATTCGAAAAAACAATTTTACTCGGCCGTAATCTCATCGAAGTTTTTCAGAACTTTTTTTTCACTATTCATATGGCAGAATTACATTTTCTATTTGTTAAAGTTTGTTTTAATATGTTTTTTTATTTTTTTTTAAATACATAATCACGATACAACGATCTCATTACGCGTACTTATTACACACATCGTCAAATGTTGTGTATTTTACGTGAGTGATTGACGATCAAACAGATTTATAGTGGTAGGTAATCCTTTCATAATCACTATTGATTTAAGGCATAATCGTTAATTTTTGTTTACATACTCATATCACTCACAACACTTGTGTATACGAATAAATATATACTTATAATATATCTAATACTTAAGTCTTCGTGATTGACGGCAAAATTCATCGTATCTTAATAATAGATGATGAGCTCTTGGATTGGGAAAAATTTAAACGTTTAAATTAATATTTTACTGGCTTAGATTTTTTAATTATTTTCATTTTATAGAATAAAAATATTGTATAATATAGACAGTTAACATTTTCATTTTGAATCGACAATATATTTTTACTGGCTTAAAATAGATTTAAATCATTATGATTTAATATTATATTCGTTCTATATTATATTGGCTTATTAAGCACAGACTTAAACGAAAATAAGCTCTGATTTTCATGTTCTCTTTAAAGTATAATATTAAATTATTATTAGGAAATTATATTAAATAAAAATATATAAAATGGGTTCCATCTCTTGATGAAAAAAATCAAACCTATTTTTACATTTTGTTTTAGAGCGAAGGGTTCAAGTTTAAATTTGTAATACAAGGACATAAACTGTTAAAAAACCGGTCAAAATCAAAACACAGATGGTTAAAAATAGTTTGGTAATAAATGTATTTTTTCCCTAAGGAAACGAAACCTTCGTGACATTTGCTGATTGATGCATCGTTGTGCACTTTTCCCCTTACTGACTACACCACGTGTGTCAAAAATCACTTAACAGTTTAAACGCTTTTGTGATAAATCGACTAAAAATCAAAACTTGTTGTTTCGGTCTTGTTATACAGATTACAGTTGAATACAATGAGTAATTTTTCAATATCATATTTTAATTATACTTTATTTTTGAGGGTGTATCGCAGTGCTACGAGGCGGTACTTCCCTCTTGCACGCAGTTCTCACTTTATATTACCTATTTTATTTTACCTAAATATTTCATTGATATCAAATTCTAATTTAGTAAATAGTTTAATAATACCAATTACTAGTATGTACTAATCAAAACTATATTATACAGATAGGGAAAATGAGGTTTTTTAATCGTGTTCAATGTAAGAACACAAAACAAATGTTCTAAATTTGTTATGAATCGAAATGCATAATATACCTAGGTATTCAATTCTATTCATAAATCATCTTGCATATTATTATCATTTCAATAGTATATATTTTTATATAGTAAATATATTCATACAACTTTGCTTATCTACTATATCCTATGTTATTGTAATACATTATTCGTTTTATAGTTTTTGTCTCGTTTTTGAGATCAAGCATACCCACGTAAATTATGAAAAGACAAAGAATCTTTCTTAAATTATCTTAAGTAAAGTAGATCTTTTCCCTTTGGTACATTATGTAACCATGCAAAGTAAAATCTTTTCATCAGTTAGATAAAAATCCTCCAAATAATATTATAATAAATAATATTGTTCATCCGATTATTGTAAATCTGATTATTACATACTGTATAGTACATACTTTAGCGATACTTATAAGTTATGATGTTTACAAATATATTTAATTTCTAAAATTCTGATCTCAATACATTTGTTAACAATATTTCATTGACAATTAAATTCATATAAAATAAATTAGGTTATTCTGATCAAAAATCATCTGAACTAATTAGGGGACAAAGGTCTTGATTGACAATCGCTGTATTCGGTAAAGCTTGGGTTGAATATACATAAATTGATAATCGAATAATATAATTTGTGTTCTATATTATGTGTTTTTACTATATTTAGATCGTATATAAATTATAGTTCGTTCAAATATACTGAACAAGCATATTCATAAGAAAACCAAACAATAGGCGGGAGCATAAAAATATATTATGTAATTTAATTTTCATCGTTTCTTTGGTTCCATTCAGATATAATTGTCGCTATGTTGTTGTAGTAATAGAATAAATTACGTGAAGTTTCGAGGACGATAAATTGAGCTATTCAATATGTATTCATATTATTACGCAGGTTTAGTGGACAGTGGGTCCAATGAATTCACAACATTTCATGTTTTTCTGGCTGTTCATTCAGGTGTTCAACCCGTGAAATACAATTTTCCGAGAATCGCCGAAACCATCATATGACAAATTACCATGGCTCATCATTGCTTCTTATCGTTTGCAGCAAAATTTAATGAACTCGTGTCAATTAAATAAAGCCTTCTGGATCTCACACTCCGTATAACGTCTAATTAACCATTAATTGATATATATTACCTATAATTTATAATAACACCCACACACTAGTCTTGTAAAGCATAATTGTTTGAATATAATTTTGAGATATCTGGTTGGATATCATCAGTTTTATTTTTCATGTTTGATATTTCATAGTTTATACGAACAATAGACTTATTAATTAAATTTATTAAAAAACAACACATATTACAAGATAACTTGGTATTCTCTATTTTATTTACTAGCTAATAATGCTTATAAATTAAGATATAACTTCTCAAGTTCGAGTGTAAAATATTAGGAACAATTTTTTTTTTTACAAATGATATTTATAATATATTTGCGTCAAGGTAATAAGTATTTTTGACAAAAATTAGAAATTCTAGAGGAAGAAACCCCAAGTATACCTCCACAGGTCTCAGAATCCTCATTTAAATACTTCTTCTCGAACTGTATATTATCGACATTGTACTAGTGTGCGACCCGTCAAGTACACGTCCACACACAAAGTTAGCCGTGTAAAGTCAAAATAATATAATACCCTACGCGTTATCCGTTTATGGAGTATACATAAAATGCATACTATTATAATATTATTATAGTATAATGTGGACATTGACAAACAGGCACGCCGCGCGCCGGACAGGGAACGTAATTAGGCACAGCGCCAGGGATCTGACGCACGGGATCTCGCGTCGGTGGACGGATCGGGCGGGGGAGGAGTCCGTCTGGGCCCCCCCCCGGTCGTCAGATAACGTCGGGACGCGACGGCCGACCAACGTACACGTTCGAACGCGTAACACGCACACGCGCGGTCCGTCACGCACACGAACGCACCCTATAACAGTATACACGGACGAGCGCGCGCGCGCTCGCAACTCGAATACCACGGCGAGAATTAAAAAATTATAATAACATCACTCGCGCGCGCGTATCCGCGTGATTAGGTTTTTTCGGCCGTCCTCGCGCGCGCACCGACAACATCATAATTTCGTGTTGCGCGGAAAAAGTCTCGCCCGTCGCGCGTACATGGTTATCATGAGGAAAACCGCCAACGCGCCGTCGCCTCCGAACCCGGACCATCCTCGGCAAGTGCCCAGGAAGAAACTATCGTTTCGGGAACCCGAGGTGGTGCCCCGGGGCAAGCCTCGGGTGGTGCTGAACAGGGCTGACGAATTCGAACTGGACGAAGAACTGCAGGTAACGACGGCCACGGCATTCCCCTGATTCCCCCACCCACCATCACTCCACGTCACGATTTAGTTTCTTATACCGTCGTTACATTTTTTTTTTTTTTTTTTTGGGTGGGTTTTGTTTTTCTCGTCGGTTTTTTTTAGAAAGTGCATTACACGCCGTGCTTGTACGTGTTTCAGAGCCAAGCGATGCGAGTGGTGCGGACGGTAGGCCAAGCGTTCGAAGTGTGCCACAGAGTGAACCCGTCCGAAGACGGCGGCGACAGGGACGACGAGGACGGGACGTCGTTCAGACGTCGCGACGACGACGATGACGACGACGACGACTGCGACGACGACGACGATCCCCGAGGAGACGATTCGGGCGACGAAGACGACGAGGCGGACGACGGTTCCGTGTCGAAACGAGGTAAGCGATCGTTGCGAATAATACATTATTTTAGACGTATTACGATAAAAATAAATAATAATAACATAAAAGCACAAATTGTTACGATACGGTGGAAAAACTGAACAGAGACGGGTTTTTCGGCGTTTTGCAAGAAAACTGTTATTGTCACCACGTTAAATTTAGACGTCCGGATCTCCGTTTTGGGACCACATCCAAATGTATTTTACCGGGTCTGTTTCTACTTTTTTTCTCGTTCGTTCGTTATTCGTTTTTAAACGAACGGGGGGCTTTACAAGGGAACCGTTTTTAACGATACTGTTTAAAATAATTGTAAATCGAGCGACTTATCTGCACCTACAATGCACGTATACCAAGTATGTTGCTGTGTGCCACAAACAAGTCTTGGCAATGCATATTGGTTACCCTTTAACATATTTTTAACGTGACCTATGCGCTTGAAATACGTTAATTTATTGCCTAAACAATTCCAGCATAGGTTCTCTTTATCTACATCTTTGTTTCGTTTCGTCTTTTCCCCTCCAATATTTTATTCAACGCCGTCTGCTGTGTACATTTATTTATACACAACGATTGGAACACCCGAATTTTATACAATATAGATCATACACTGTCTTAAGTATTAATATGGATTAACTCGGATGGGTTGAAAAATGTCTATAAATACAAAATTCTGTTTATTTCTGATCAAAATTCATTCTAGCAGATGTGCTTAATGGTAAAAGGTATAGGTAGATACTACCTAGTATCTACCTATACCTTTTCTGGTTGATTTTTGATAACACATTATATGTACGAGTGCGTGTATAATCGTATCAAGAGAATATTAAGTTATACATAAAATGGTTCTGTTTGTAGTACAGTACGTTGTTTTTATCGCTGAACATATTATATTATACCTATTATATTTATAATATTAGTAACTATTATTATATACTTATAATTTGAGTGGTTTTATGTTTTTGATTTTTCTAAAAGTTAAAATGTATTTTACATGAATTATTTACAAAAACATAGATATACGTTTGTATTTTGTTTCATAGCGTTTAATGTTTAACGACCATAACGATCCCAGAATAATGTCAGGCGTCAGAATGAAGAAACTAAGAGTATTACTAAATATCATACAATGGAGTACAGTGAATAGACTACTTCACCTTCATGAAAACTATTCTACTTTTAAAAATGTATCGTATTTTTCAATTCCTAGTTATCCTTTGAGAAGCTTGAAGCTCTAAATGTAACAATCTTGTAAATTAATAGTGATCATCAAAAGGAAACAATAACTATAATTATAATATTAATAAAGCTAAATCATTTAAGAGGTGCTACTGATGAGTAGATTTACTTTCACCTGTATCCATTTAAAAAAAAAAAAATTACTATAATATATCCATTAAATGTATTTAAAGTACTAAACTATGGCGTATATTGGGCCATTGTTCCCAGGATCTCCAATATTTTTGGTACCATTAAAACGAGTAGAAGGCTCCACTCTCAACATCCCCTTTTGAAATATTATACATTTATTTAAACCAAAAGTAAACCTCATGGAAATAAATGAATAGATGTTTTATTTTCAAAAAATTGACACTGATGGAGAGTACTTATACCAATGGCATATCCAAGAATTTTGTATGGGAGGGGGAGGGCACCACCGGTACTATACAGACAAGACAAAATAGTTAAGTTTATATTGTAAATATTTCTTTTAATAAGGTTTTAAGAAACAAAAATACCTAACTAATTAGTTTTGAATCGTTAATGTAATCGTGTCAACATGACTCTACTATCAAAAAAGCCATAATATGTATTTTCTTTTTTATTATTGTGTCTATCCTGTACTGTAATTCATTAAGTCATGATTAAAGAGAAAAAAATTTTTATGTAGATAAAATGTAAAGTTATATAACTTATATACTACCTCCGGTTTTTAATTAATTAAATATCAAACGTGTAAGCATTTATAAAAATACAATTTAATATCAAGATGTGCAAGTGATAAAATCGTTAAAAATATTTTATGTCTCATATTTCATCTTTCTTAATCTTTACGGCCGAGCCATTGGGTGAATTGCTTTTATTTTAACATTAGGGTAATAATATGGTAACTAGGTATTTAATATAATGGGAGTTGTAACAAAATATATTTTACGATTTAGTTTTAATTGTATATTATTGTATGTTATAACACTGCAATTCAACACTTCAACCACAAAATATATCAATAAAAATTCTCAAATAACACATGTTTGTACTAATGCTATTTATGAATTCATTAAAATACATTGTAATTTATTTTTTAATTTCTAGAGAAAAGTTTCACTTACAAGGCGTAAAAAATAGAGATACTGTTTGTGTGTGTGTGTGTTATCGATCGTGAAGTAGAATGAATCATGAATATAAAATTGTCTTGTTTGTATTATAGTTTCAAATATTTGGACAAACAGGCAACGCAATTATATTATTATCATTTATCAACAATGAATAACATCATGAGAATTATAAAATAAAATATATTTTAGTATATTCGTTGAAAAATATTCTTTTTTTACATATTGGTTGTGTTTGTACACAAATATTTGAAGTGTAGATTGATGTTTTACTATAATGAATATATATTACTATTTTCTCTCAACAGACGGTTTGTCGGTACTCGGGTTCTATTGAAACTATCAATAAATAAATGAATTACAGGAAAAATATAAGAAAAGTACCTACGTCATGACGTTTATCGAGAAATTTTATCTCTAGTTCGTAGAAAACTAATGTTATTTCTTAAAAAATCAAAAAATACAAGTCATTCTGATGTTTTTTAACTAGCAAACATGTCCTTAACCGTTTCAGGCTCAAACACACAATTCGGTGCTTTTGACGAGAACCGTTTTGATATCAATTATTTAAATAATTACTTCACAACCTTGTTTAGAAATTATTACCTTAGGCTATCGGAATAAAAATAGTGATTATCGTTAACTCGCTGACCGTTGAATGACTCATCTCGACGAGGAGACGTTAATCGCTCTCGTGTACTGTACCGTAGTAGGCTGTGGGCAGTGATACGAAAAAGCACACCACAGTTGTACCCCAGTACACACCCGCGACAGTGACCGGCTATTTTTGAGTGTGAATCGGCGAAACGTCGGTCGTTATTGGTCATGGAATTTCGGAAAAAAAAGAATAACCAAAAATTACGATGCACGATATCATTGGCATATATTATAGCTTTCACGTGGAATTGGATGTATTTTGGCCTAGCACCAGCTGACCTGCCGGACCTGAGGACATGTATACACACACACACACACACGCTTACAAACCCTTCATAAAATTTGACGTCTGTCACGGGCCGACGGGGTAAAAGAATCGCATTCTCGTGACGGTTGCCAAACTCGCGCGTTTCCGTCGCCGCAACCGTGTCTCGCGTGCGTCTCCTCGGCGGGCCCTCACTTTTCCACGCAGCTGAATTCGGTGGTCTCGGGTCTCGACCCGATGGAACACTGACGATCTGTCGTCGTCGTTTTTCTTCTCTCTCTCTCCGTTTTCAACTATGATAATTTCAAAATGATGATAATGATAAATCGTGCGACCGCGATACCCTCTTGGGTTGAGAGAGGTGAGGGGGGGGGGGTTACTTGCGCTGCTACGGCGACGGCAACGACCGCGTATAAAATAATAATAAGTGCTTCCTGCAAAACCGGGCAAAACCTGCTAGGTATAATATCGCGGACGACCCGACGACGACGACACACAATGGCGACTTTTGCGCACGACGGATCCGTCTAATTTATTACAACGTACCGGCGGCTCTTTGTTCCCGGGCCGACGAAAACAATCGGTCCAGGTAAAACACGAGTACGGCGTACAACAGCGTCTGTTATAATACATTACCTATATTATTATTACCATCTATAAAGTACGAGATGACGATGATAATAATAATAATAATAATAATAATAATAATAATAATGTACGTGGTGTAACGCTGTCTGCGTGGAGGATTTTTCACACACTTTTCATGTAGGTATACGCGGTGGCGGCCCTAGCATAATGGTGCCCAAACAATATTATACATATTTACATTTATACACATGGCGTCAGGATGATTCACCAATAATGCTCACCCGGACTATTGTCCTATATACAATATAAATATATAATGATAAAGATAACACAAACATTTCTATCATAAATACTCCGATACTCAACATCGGAATTTCGATTTAGACACATCAATAATTTCCATAAAATAAAATAATTTCCAAAATAAGGCAAGTCCTCATTTGAAAAAAAAAACGAATGCGAATCGGACTGCACTACCTAAACGTAAATCCGGCGAGTCTGACGATTTCTATATTCTGATCATGCTGTTCTGTCGCATTTATCGGATTCACGTAGGACACGACGTAAACGCCATAGAAATCAGAGTATTTGATAAAATGTCCTCAACCTAAAAATTCTAAAACTAAATCCGAATTTGAATAAATTAATAATCAAAGGATGAAGTGAGAGTTTTTCTCGTCGTGAATCACCTGTAAATAATATAGTGTGCGCGATTACGGTTTTAATAATATTATTGTCATTATACATGCTACTTCTGTACGCTACTCGGTCGCAAAAGAGCACTACACAATATTATTTACACAACCACCTAGGTATATCACATTGCTATAGATAATATCTAAAGGGTATACACGGTAGCCGCGGTTACGCTCGTTATCGAGGTGATAACCGCCTAGAATCTATATGTATGTGTGTATCACAACAATCAATTAACGAGTAAGTAAATAAATGTATAGTATGATTTTGGCATATTGTGCTATTGATCATCGCGGTTAACACCGTAGAACTACTGTTTAAGTAAAACACCGTTCTGTCATTAGTATAATAATATAACATGATATACATAGGCGCGGATATTTGGTAAAATCTATAAGCGGGAAGGGGGGGGGGCTATAGCCATTGGTACCTATAATATATTATAGATAGGAAAAAATATAAAAATCCAATATTTTGATAATCAACCTTACGTAGAACACATTTCTTACGAAACTGAGTAATAATCGAAAAACTACCAAATTATCTTGATTCCCTTTTACTCTCGGTTCCGCCTTAAATTCACCATCTCTACACTCATCGTCTCAACTTACTATAAAATCACTCGGCATCGTGACGTATAACCTATTTTAGAAAACATTACTGGTGGGATTTTTACCCCTCCAACCAATTACGGCCTTGACCGCTGCCGTTATATTGTTACCAAGTTGTGTCATTGAGGCGCGGCGACTGTGGTATTCATTCCGGACCGGAACTGATTGAAACACTGCGTCATAAAATAATATGATTTTTGTTCCGAGTTCCGTGTACAACGGGTTATCCACAGATCATCCATGTACGCGGAAAACGTCATCGACAAAAAGTGGGCAACGTCAACTAACGGCTGCGTCGACTGGGGAAATTAAAAACCCAAAAAATAACGAGTCGACGCCTCCGGCCAGATTGACGACCTTTACATAGTTTACAGTTAGATACACGCGCCACGTAATACAATAGGTGTATATATAATCCATATAGTGTACCCTCTTCCAGACTGTGTATGCGTAGGTACATCTGATTTTCAACATTTTGAAATAATAATCTTGGATCGTTCGGTTTTTTACTTTCGCGTATATTATATTGTTATCTGTAACGATACCAATATTAAACGTATAATATTATAATAATAGGGAATATGTAATATTATCGTCTATAGTTTCATACTCTGTAATACTTTATAAGAGGCGCGGATCAGGAGCGAACATCTGTGAGGGGCCATAACCATTTAAAACGTATAAACACTATAATATCACATCAATATTTTTTTTCGTACATTTTTGATTGTAAAGTACCACATAGTATATTTTGTTTAATATATATTAAATCAATATAAGTTTCTTTGCAAAAATGGAGGTGTGCGTTTGTGCGTGTGAGGGGCAAGTGTGGATCTTTGCCTCCCATCAGTTTTTGTTCCACGACGGTGTGTATTATACAGTTTATTACTCAAGACTTACGCGTAGATTTGTTTTCGAATTGTTTTTACGGTATAACATATTGGAACGACTACTTCTACTAAGCAGATTGAGTAACGAGGTTGATAAGCTCCAACTACAAAGTCGATAAGCTGTTATCGTAATGTTGTTAACGTCGTCAGAAATGCACACATCCTCCAGACTGGATTGAAAAGCGTATCTATATTAATATTGTTTCAAGGCTCGAGTAAACGCTATCAGAAAAAGTTTTTTTTTCTCCATACGAATCCCGTAATCCATTGTCGCGATAATATTCTCTTTTACAATGTTACATAATGTCGCATTCATTGTCATACACTACTATCGTTAGACGTTGTTTGAACAATGATATTATATTTCTAATATGTCATAACGAGCCGGCCGTGAACCCGAAAAGACGACGTGAAAAAACCTCTGTCGCGCCGGTTAACGAGCGGATAACATCGAAATGGTAGCGAGCAACTGCAGTCTGCAGTGGTGTAAAAAAAAAAAATCAGTACACAAACGTACATACAACATTATACTTTTTACTATTCTTTCTTTTTCTTTAGCCCCGTGCCAGTTGTACGGCATCTGATTTTTCCTTTCCTCCACCCCTCCTCACCCCATCCGTATGGTGCGTGGGCAGCAAACTGTTCTATTCTAGTCCCTGGCTATTTGACGTCAAACTAATTGGCACCTTGCCCCGCACATATGACTCGACGTCACCGTTGTGACATAAAACCTAATTCAGTTGTGCAATGTTTTAAATTTACTCTGTGCAGACCTAATGTACAGCTTATATCTATACCCCGTTCGACAAATCGTGGGGCAGACTGGGTTATTATTATTATTATTATAATTATAATTTTTAACAAATCTTACAGCCATTGTGACAAAATGTACTATTATTATTATTATTATATTGGCACTCGGTACTATGATATTTTATTTTTTTTATGGCTAGTTACTATTGCGATGACTTATAAGATTGGTTGACTGCTTCTAAGTCATCGAGACTTGAATCGGCAAATAATTCATTATATATTTCATATTTTTATTATACTTAAGACAAACATTAAATAAGTACCTACTTGAAAATAAATTCTATTGTTGTAGTAAAACGTGCTAATATAAATATTATTCGCATAATATAAACCTATATGAATAATTTTGTTTAAACTGGATTTTCTCGTTAGGCACTTAGATTATACAACTATATCATACAGTTATTTATAATTTTAGACACATTCGAAAACCAAGGTAGACTGGAAACATCTGTTGGAAACGATTCTGTTTCATCATTGGATGGAGCTAGAAGGGACGGAGGACCCAACGACATACAACGACCTTTACGACTAGATATCATTCCACCACCATCGGCCTCGTCAGTCAACCACAGACGTTCCTCGCCAATGGTACTCCATCGGTATTAACGGTGCACGTGTTTTGGTAATTAATTCATCTCTTTTTTCCACGTAGAACGGCAGTGAAGTATTTAGCTCTCCAATGACTGAAACATCCAAAGGTGACGGGGTCCCGTTGTCTTCTCTGAGCGTACAACACGAAATGCAATTATTGCGACAGCAACTGGACCAGCAAACGCATCAGACACAAGCTGCAGTGGCTCAAGTTCACATGCTCAGGGACCAGTTGGCGGCCGAAACAACCGCTAGGATGGAGGCTCAGGTACACGATATCAGTCACTAATATTAGGGGACCCACCGCATAATATAACGAAATCAAATGTTATCACACCATAAATAGTTGTAGAATGTACGGTTGATATTTTGGCATTCGTTTCAAACGATCGTAATAAATTTTGCTAAATTTCTTAATTTTCTGATCTCATGCCAAAGTCAAAACGCATTCTGTTTTATATTATAAACAACAATACCGCATTCGCGACAATATAAGCTAATATTATTGTAATACTAAATACAACTCATTAGGGAAGAAAATGTCGTTTTCGCAGAAGTGCTAATTTGCATATTATTTATATTATTTTACGGCTGTGATTGTTATTTCCATAATGATAAAAATATTTTATTTCTCGATGCGCATTTTTTACGGCACACCTGGAAGTCATTGAGTATTCGTAAAATCGATAGGTATATAATAATATAATATCGAGTGTATATATTACTATATAAATATATTATAACATAATAATATTTGTCTCATAGAGTCGTGTAGTCTCTAGTCAAGTTGAGAAAATACGCTAATTTGTAGTTCCGTGTGGCGGTCTCGTCTCGGCTGCAATAATAATAGTAAAGCATTATTAGCATGAACGGCTGTGCTATAATTAACGCGACTAGACGTCGGCCAACGTGGTCGACCGTACATCGCTTCAACGATGATAATACCACTTCTACTACTCCGAACAATAATAATAATAATAATAATAAAAGACCCTTTGTAACTCTTGTGCGTTTTCGTTTCACAGGCGCGGACACACCAGCTCTTGGTGCACAACAAGGAACTGCTGGATCACATCGCCTCGTTGGTGTCGTTGCTGCACGACCAGGAGAGGATCAGAAGTGAACTGCAACACCATTCGCTTCCCCCGGTAAGTGCGCCGCAACGATTGACGTTTGCCAGTGTCCCTACCATGATTAGCCCATACAAAACCGTGTGTTATCGGCGCTATTAATTATTTGTTTTTGCAGTTGGACGCTACTAACACGTTTGGACGCGCGTGCGTATGATTTGTGTGCGTATGTATAATATAACAGAACGCGGCGCGTCTTTCGACTAACAGTATATTATTAATATTATAGTAAATCGTGTAGTTTACCTACCTGCAGCATAATATTCATAATACGCGCTAACTCTTTGTAATGCGTCACGGAATATGTTTTGTTGTTGTTGTTGTTGTTGTTTTTTGACACGGTTCAATGTTTTTTTATAACGCAGCTGATTACTACTACACACCGTTTGACGTACATAACCGTTTTTCCGATAAATTGACAAATATAATAAATACCTGCCCAGGATATCCTGGACGTCCGGTACGTTGAGTTTTGTATCTTAACGCATTTTATTATTTTTATTAATATAGTGTATTGTTATTGTTGTTGTTGTAAATTAGTTAATCGTAGACTATATTATATTATTGTTATTATTAGACAGACGTGCATCACAAGTCGTAATTATAATATCTGAAGCGTAATTTTTGTTTTTGTTATTGGTGTATACCTACAGCACCCCATGATGTGCGACATGCCGACACCATCGTCGGCGCCGGCGTCCTACCTGCCGGAATTGCCGCCACCATCTCCCCGGCACAGGGCTCCGGCGTACCACATGCCCATGAACTTCGACTTCAACTTTAGTCAACCCGCTCCGACGGTCGACCAACAGTTTCAAGCGCAGCTGCTGCAGCGGCTCCAGTCGCTGACCGGCACGATAGCGGCGAACAACGCGGCCGCCGTGGGCCCGTACCAACAACAGCGACCCGCGGCGTACCAACCACACCTGTACGCCCCGGCCGCTCACCAGCAGCAGCCGTCCACGTCGCCGACGCTTATCAACTGCAGGCCGTCGTCGTACTCGGCGTCACCGGTGGCCGGCCGGTCCACGTCCGGCGCCGACTGTTGCGGTACCGCGAACGACGGCATCATCAAACCGCTGTCCGACGACCGGCAGGTGACGGTGGTGGTGGACGACCGGACCGCCGGCGAACCTTCACCGCCGTCGCCGCATCACCCGGAACCGCCGGAACCGACGGTGCTGTCGCCGCCGCCGCCCGGCAAGTTGCAAAAGTCGTTGCTGAAGGTGTCGTCGTCGTCGAGCGGCGGGGGCGGCGGTGGCGCTGGCAGAGCGGCCGGCAAAAAGACCGCGACCGTGGTCGGCAACGGTCCGATAACGAGGTCGACCAGTGAAAAGGTGCCCAACAAGAGCAACCTGATGAGCCAAGTGCACAGGACTACCTGGGCGCGGCACACCACGAAATAGATCCGTCCGGAAAATCCGAGCACGTTGTAAATGTGTTTTCGTTCATTCGCCGAGTGCAATACGAAATTTATATATTATATGTGTGTGTATATATATATATATGTGTGTGCATACACATCTACCCTTACGTACGACACGTCATATTTGTGTATAGGTCACATTTACACACTCGATTTCCGTAATATCGTGAGTTTTTACATTTGTCATTGATCACGTAGGAAGTTGGGTATGTACATATACATATAAATATTTATATATATATATAAACAATATATACAGAATGTGTATGTATATTGTATATACTATGTATGTATGTTTACATAATATATAATAATATATATATTGTATGCGAACGGGATATCGGCAGCGTCGATTCTCGAGGGGCAGTATAATATAATATATAATACATTAATAATAATATTAATAATATTATGACCGTCTCGAGACTTCAAAGGCAACACTGTAATACAATATTTGTTCGGCCGCGAAAACGTTTTGTATATAATGTCGTCGACGACGACAATATCATATTAAAATATTATAATAATTATTATTATTCCGACGAAACCGATATCACGTTTTTGTTATGTATCATAATATATTATTATCATTACTATTTCCCGCTATGCCTACCGCCAATTCGTGACTGTTGAATTTTTATAATATAACATAAAATAAAAAAAACATTTTGATACAAAAATGAATTACCATTTATTTATTTTAGCTATGTTATGTTGAAATTAAACTATTTTATTTTTCCATAAACCTATTATGCCTACTATATATTATTATATTACTTTCGGGACGTCTGGGTTCTGATCAGTGTCTATTTCCATACCCTTTTTTTTTTTTTTCTAAGCCGTCCATCGACAAATCCGTGTCGATCGATATTATTTTAATGTCGTGGTATATTGTACTATGAAAAACGCTCTGCATTTACTTTGGTCGAAACACGAATCACTACGAAATTGAAAATAACGCTTGGAATGCGGTGTACTGAGTTTGGTAGCTATAATATATGATATTTTCCAAAATACACGACGTTTAAAAGCTTCAAAAAATTTTCTGTTCATCAGTTGACAGTATTCGAGGCTTTATAATATTATTGGTATAATATTTGTAGTCAATGTTTATACGAACTATTTTCAAATAATGTCATATTACGCACTCTACGACAGACTGACTATTTTATTAATGTTTTAATCTTAATGGAATTGTATTGTTGTTATTATGTTAAACCATGTATATGATTATGAATATGAAATGAAGAGTACCTACATTATTTTTTAAATAAAATTAATATTTGTATTGTCGTATTTTTTTTATTTAAATACCCAAAGTATGAAGTATTCATAATATTACTTGCCTACTTTCTGAATTTGAATTGTACTTTTTATAAACAATTTTAATGATTACATATACCTACATAGGTATTTGTATAACAGCTGACAGCTTTCCAGTTACCTACCTTTTTTAATTTGTTGATGTTTATTTAGCTTGAGGTAAGCTCATAAATATAAATAGAGTGTGTGTGTGTGTGTGTGTGTGTGTGTGTGTGTGTTTTATTTAAACAAAAAACAATTGCAAATTTTCAAACTTAACATTTTCGTTCTTAATAAAAGCTAAAATTGTATTTAATTAGATAGCACTCATCTCATAAGTGTACATAAACACACAATTTATTTTACCATTATCGCTCTCATTAAATAGCAATACCATATAATATTGACTTTGAAGCCATTCATTGACAATTTTATGGTTTCCATACGTACTATAGTCGAGAGAAATAAAATTACTCGGCAATTTCGAAACATGCATATTCCTGTTATTATTTTACCCAAATCCACTATTCCTTCCGAAAGCCAGTAGTATTTTTCTTCGAAAATACCTATATATGGCGTACTATATCAGAAAACGCTTATCGTAACATGCAACAAAAGAGCCCGAGTATAGCATTATATCACATCCACGTCCCGCTTTAAATCTCTAAACGGGGTTATTTTCTCATAAAATAAAATCATATACTTAAACGTTTCAGCGACCGAGGAGTTAATTAATTTGGTTTTATTTTTTGTTTTCACCTTACAGTTGAGTCCCGGTTCCAAGTTGTCCCGATGGTTTGAGTTGCAACCCGACTCGGATGCGCTACCGTTGTTCAGACCTGAGAGTGGGTTCGTGGACTACCCTCTGGACGACTACCAGTCCACCGATAGCCTATTGCAAAAGAACAAGCCGAAAAGAAGGTCCAACCTCAGCTTAAAACTCCGGAGAGTTACCACATTTTGACATTTGAGCTCTCGATTTGATTTAGATGTTTAACGATTGTTCATCTAAACAGCGAGACAGCCAATTGCACAACGGCGCTGAAGTGCAGACCATCTATGTTCGGAATCCGTAACTTGATGTCAAATTAGTGTTCAAAACATGACAATTCCCTCTAATCTTGTTTAAGTAAACTTAACATTCTTTTCCTAAAAGAAAACCGCTCATGACATTCACTAGTCCTATTTATTTTTCCCGACGAAAGGGTTTTAATTCCTATCATTCCACTAGGAAATATTCAGTATCAGACGATAATTTTAAAAATCTATCGAAGATTACTACTATATTGTAATAGGTACTATATGTAGTACTGTAGTAGGCTACTTGTGGTTATCTGAGCTAATCGTACATGAATAATGTGAAATACTATTTTTTTTTTTTTACCCTGTTTAACGCATTATAATTAATTTTTTTTTCTTTTATGTTTTATATTGTTTTTACTCTTAACTATTTAATTTTTAATAAAATATTATTCTAATTTAATCAATACGCGATCGGACAATTAATATTAATTAACAAACGTTAATTAATATGTAGTTGGAATTATAGTGTCGCGGAGAGCAGGTTGCTCTACTGTTGTTTTCAAATTAATGGAAAACAAACATTTGTAGAGCACCAAGCTTAAAAGTTAAACTTTTACATCATATGTTGATAATATTATACTCGTGTATAAAAAAAAAATAAGTGTATTATATTCGTGTTAAATTAAATAACGAATAAACAACAAAAGTTATTATGCTTAAAAACGTTTATTATGATTATGTTTAGTTATAATTATTTATTATTGTGTAAATGAAGATTGATTTTTCGTATCTATACTTTTGTGAAAAACGTATTTTTTTCGATATTATTTATTATAGTTTTAAACCGATGATGTAATTATTGTCGTTCTGTTTTTTGCTGTAAGCTAGAATTATTTTAAAGCGAATTACCATATTATTTATAAATTTAAAATGCTTATGTATATACGTATAAAAGTACAAAAAAAATAATTAACAGCCATTAAATAATAATTAGGTCAAGGATTCCGTTCACTTTGACCGTACTTATATACTCAGTTAATATAGGAATTTCGACCACTTTCATCATAATCAACGTCCCTATATGATGATATATCTTGAAACATCCACAAATACTTAAATTGCTTTCACTGAACCTTTTGTCAAACATGAGAAATTCCTTTTTCGAACAATTGTCATTCCATCGCTATTAAAAATACAATTTCGCTTATGTACCATATATATATCATTAAACATTTGTCAAAGCAACTGGAATAAGTTGGGACGGATAATAACATAAGTGTTTACCGTCGGGTATCCCCCGCTGTGATAGTATAAGAAAATGTAAGCTTTATTTTTGAAAGTAAAATAACAACATACAGGAAATTTTTTATTTGTTCAGATGAATAGTATTTCGGTTTTCTTTGTTCAGACAAAACAATTCTTCAGTATATAGTATATAGTACCACTTATATATATATATATATAATATTCATATTACGCTTCGAAGCACAGTATCAATATTTTCAGAAGAGATATTTTTCTTCCGTGAAACTTATCGACAGTTGTCAAGCAAATGTTTACGTTCTCAAGATTTTTTTTTTATTGGCTGCGAAGACATTTAGGAAATATATACTACGACTTCCGGAGAAGTAAAAACACTTAATGTAAATTTAAATGTATCTAAAAAATACTAGTGATAGCTTCAGATTTTTATTTTATAAAAAATGTACTTGATTTTGCTATAAGCATCAGTTAATAATTATTAGTTTTAAACATACATACAGAAAAATGTTATATGTGCTAAAATAAAATAAATATCTATTATAATATTTTCATCTGTTCAATACTGTTGGTACCTACCTATCTGTATTATTTATAATTTTTATTTTACTTGTTACTTATTAGTTATTATAATATTAACATATTTTATGCATTTTTATGAAAAAAGAAAAAAAACACATTTTATTTTGACTCTTATGTATTAAATGTTTTGTATGTAAGATAACATTTTACTTTATACGTGATTTGAGTACATGAAACTCAGTGACTCATGACACAATCGGCATTTATTCTTGAAGCCAGTGGTGTTTTTCATCGATAGAAATAGGAAGTGAACAATTTTTCTTGACTAGTTTTTTATTGGTGCCACGGTGAATTCACTAGCTTACAGAAATACCTTTCTGCTTCTGATTCAGTTACCTCCACTCGACTACTCCCGATATAGTACAACATGATCGAAGACTATAAATATTCACATTTTCAAAATATGAGTGCATATTTTTCCGCGTAAATGAACTTTAATAGTTCAAAAACTGGTGGTGGCATTACAATACCTTTTCGAAACGTATTAATATGAAGAGTATATAATACTTCTTTTATTTGTTATATATTATAAGTACTAAACATTGTAAAACGAAAAAAGTTATTGTGTGAATACAAGTTTTACTGTTAGTTTACTTAATTTGAGAATTATAAATTTTCATATTTATTTTGTTAATACAAAGATTGTATATTTTTATTAGCACTTACCTATAATGTATGCTTTTAAGGGTTTTTTTTTATCCCTGGGGTAAAATTTAATCAAGGTCACGTTCCGATCTTGGTTACTTAATCGACCACGTATATATTTTGATAAAAAAAAATACAGACTATTCGTCTATTCCTGCTTTGTAGTAAAAATAAAAATAACGAAGTAAAGTCAGTGAGTCTATTCCAGTTACCCAATAGCCAATATAGAGTACCAAACGTTTTACACAAGTCGTTTTTATGGAGAAAAGTTCTCAAAAATGTCCACAAAATGTAAAGTAACAATATATTTATAATATCTGGCTTGACTTGGCGCGTTGGCTGCTACAATTCGCACAATGTGACTGAGAGTAACGCCATCTGCTACTAGTTCCCGGATGGGTGACCTCGAGGGTTCGTTGTAGTAAAAAGTAAAAACCTTGCCACACATACAAGTGTTTGCTTACCTACTGTAACAACACCTTACCGTACTAACCTTACCAACCATAATTCATAATCCCCTACATTAGCTAATGGCCATGTCCCTGGCCATGGTCATGGTCAAATATAGATATGTATAATTTTTATAACGAGTTAATATTGTAAATTATAATAATTGAAAATAAATTAAAAATATAAAACAAAGTCGTTTGACGACTACATGCCTATATACATACTCCCATTCACTGCAACCATGAGGTAACTGCGAATATGTACAGTAAATTACTAATTAGTCATCCAAAAGATTTACGACTCCTACCCGAATCTGTCATAGTTGCTTATAGATTATATCTACATAAGCAAGGGTTTTTTTTTTTATTGAAATAAGATAAAATATTTAATAGGTATATTCAATTTGTTAACCGTTTAAAACAAATAGTGCATTTAAAATGTAATGGTCTTGTTATGTAAATTATTTGGGTATGCATAGAGATTTATCCTCTTTGCTCTCCTTCCACGTATCTACGGAGTCGTTATCTGTTTGTACAATATTCGGTCTTGCTAGTGTAATATATGCATTATGGAAATTGTGACTTGTTCAATTCCTTTTTTTATACACTCGTACAGCGTCGTATGATATTAAATATTATCTGTATCTAATTTGCATTTGGCATTGATTTACCGTAATCGTATGGGTTCATTTATATTTTTTAATTTGTTTTTTTATGCCATAAATTAATAATAATTGAAAAATTTGATAAACAGCAAAATATCTACAACTATTTTGTTTATAAATTACAACACAACAAATATTATATTTTGAAAAATAAAAATAAAAATAACAGAAACTTAAGTCTATATCTAGGTACCTAAAATTACACGTTGCACAAACTCGGACAATTATTTATTCATCATGTATAGAAATAGTTTAGTACCTATGTAAATATTGAATGTAATTTCTTGTTTTAACCTATTATAACAAAACGTTGACGTATTTCGTAAAACTATTAATCTTTAAGTTAGGAGATTATCACATAAAAGGTCTAATATAGGTATATTATAGTAACATAATATTTTATCCGCAAAAACAAACCGACTCTGTCATGTATCGGTATTTCAGGTTTAGTGAGGGTCGAGGGAATGGATTTTTTACTCGAAAGTTAATATTGTGTTAACGTTTGTCTGTGTACATACGAACAATAGAATTGTACAACCAATATTGAAGAAAAGAGTACACCTAATAAATGTGGTAAATATATTCGGTGTAATAAAACCACGATGCGTCATAAAATCAGTTGCTCGTAAAATTCGTAATAAAATAGTGACGTTCGAAAAGTGATATATATTTAGAGTACGATGTAATATAGTATATAGAATGAATGATTACGGTACAACGGGGCGAACAATCTGGCGGGGAAGGATATTATTATATTATACTGATATAGCCATTAGTCATCTAATTTTTCGGATCAAACCAATAATGTAATGAGCATAATAATGTTATGACGTTGCAATAACGACATCGGTTCCCATATTTCATGATAATAATAATATATACATAGGCGGAATTGTTATGGCCCGCACGAGTTATTGAGGTGTGAACGAAAGCGTTTTACACGCGACCATCTTGTTTATACCTTGGTCGTATTAGTCACAATCGTTAGTGTGTGTGTAAGCTTTATATATTGTGTACCTATATATATATATGTAAACATACACAAAAATACACATAATACTCGTATATATACATACACATACAGACGTTTTAGCGTAATTAAACGTCGGGGGAGGCAGTTCCGACACCCTGGGTGAAATATTTCGGTTTTTTTCTGTCCAACCCCGTGCGGTTGACGTATTATTTCTACACGGTTTTTTTTATTATTATTATTTTTTAATAATTTTAATTAACTTAAGTACCCCGTATTAAACAGCGGGGTTAATGTGTTCGCACGACGTCGACGATAATCTATAGGTAGGTGTACAATATCATAACCGGGCGGTTTAATCAAAATCGCGTATCGCAGGCACACTCGCGGCGAGACGCGTACACGTCCCGCACGTCGTTATATATCATAATAATAACCGTTGTCGTAACACAATACCATACCATACAAATAATATACATCGTCATGGAATGCCGCCAAGTATCGGAGGAACAGACGCGTAGACGCAGCAGGACCGTCAGCTGGGACCATTCGGTCAGAGCGGACGGTGTCCAGCCGTTGGTTTGCAGGACGACGACGGCGGACAGGGGTGTTCTATGGCCGCAGGTACGTCGTTTCCATCGGAAGAGTTATACGACAAATTTCGCCCTTGTCACTCGTTACGGTGTTATGATAATAATATTATAGTCTGCCATGTGCAGGGCCGTCCTTAGGTTAGCGAGGTCCAGAGCGAAAACAAATTTTTAAACCAATCTTACCACTTTTTTTTCAAACGAGAGGCCTCCAAATGTAAGTAAAAAGCGCGAGACCAAAGGTCTGGGCCCTTCCCCCCCCCCCTAAGGACGGTCCTGGCTATGTGCGCAAACATCGGCATCGTTTAGCGTGACGGGCTCATACAATGTTGTTTTATTTTCGCCTTAGGCGTATAGGGTGGTCAACGATTACCTATAAGTAGGTAGGTACCTACTCATATAGTCTACAGTCCACACAATATAATATAATAGTAGGTGGCATAATAATATGTGTGGGGGACGAGGTGGCCGAGCGGAGCAGCCGATCCAGGTTTGATCCTTGGTCACCGGGCGGCATTTTTCTTCGGGCAAGTCACGGTGTCCGGAGAATAAGTGCTGCCATCCCCCACTCCGGGGCATGGCAGAAACCTACGGGTGCCCCAATAGAAATTCTGCCAAACACTCACACGTGTTCCTAACTGACCGTATCAACTGTCCCAACCCTACTGTACCAACCCTACCAACCTACAGGCTAATGACCTCAGTTGTGGAAGCCTTAAAATAATTAAAAAAAAAAAAAAATAATAATAATATGTGTATTATATCTTAACAATATAGATAGTATACCTACGGTAAATACCGTGTATTTATGTCCACACCGAAATTTGTGTAGACACATTTCGAATATTTATTTTAAAATTGTACGTGCCGTGAAATTGTTTTGAAATATACACGAGGATGCGATATTATATATCACAATATTATATAAGCTATGTGTATTAATAAATTATAATTCTATATTAATGTGTCGTTAAAGTGGTAGGTACCCGACAATTCAGAATATTAAGCTATGCTGGTATACCAATTGCAATTTATTCAAAGTTAAATACGTTTTTAAGTGTTTGATTTATATAGGTAAAATGTATTGTAATGTCAGTAATATAATATGTAAAATGCAATAAAAAAAACAAACACAACTTATCATTATAGAGAATTAGCATTTTACTTTTCATGAATAATTTGTAAGCTTTTAACCCAATCATTACTAGTTTTATACTTTGTTAAGATGAAGTTTAATTTAAAAAAAATCGTTAGGTAATGCCTATCTGCAATTAATTTATTGTACTAATATTCATTATCTAAACAATTGAAAAGAGTGATTTTAATTAGGACAAAGGTCTTATGGAATTCGTTTTCAATTAAAAGGCTTGAATTAACTGGAAATTAATTATCATTGTTTATTTAAACGACTAGTGTCGTAATGGCGTTTAATGCTATAAAAGCCAATAAGAAAAAGTTTTCCAATACAAGTTGAATATCAAATTCAATGTGCCAATTTCGTTTTGTAAACCAAGAGAAGTAACCGTATTTTTCAAATATTATTTAAGTACCTATATTTCTATAAAATTAATTAAGACTACTGAGTAATGTACCTACTACCTATAAGATACATTGTAATTATAAATAACCATATGAAATTGGATTAACTATTAATTATAGATACATATTATTATGATATTGCGTGAAAGGTTATTTCTTCTTACTCTTCGCGTTTTTAATCATATTAATATTTTAATTGGCGTTTGTAGTTTGCGCATCATTATTCCTTCAGGTAAAATATTTGGTTAGTCGTTTGCACATTGCGTGTTTCAAATATTTAACGCAGTAGGGTGACATGAACACGTATGGTATACCAATAACATATACGTATGCTATTGGTATACATACACGTGTACCTATATTTAGGGTTAAAAAAAGATTTAGATTTAAAAATATTTATAGTATTTTAAATAGGTAATATTTCAAATTTTAAAAATTTTGGAATTTTTTTACATGTTTTAAGGAATCTAATCAAACTATTAGATATTAATACAATAAGATATTATTTAACAATTTATTATTATAGGTATTATTTTGTTGTGAAATAATGTCAAATTAACGAATCTTATCAAACTTATCTAATCATATTTCATTTTAATATTACATTTTTTTTTTTTTTATAACAATAGTAAAATGTTATGCACAAATGGTCATTATAGTATAAAAAGATCATTCATAGGAGTAGGGATACTCAAACATCTTACCATACAACCATATTTTGATATTATAGGTAGGTACCGTCCAGGAGTCGAATAATATAGGTTCGTGCAATTGTGCATAGGGGAACCTAGGGGGGAATAAGAAGTTACATCTAATATTTAACTCCTTGTATACTGTGTTGAATTTATTAATGCAACTTTTTATTTAGATATTAAATATAAATTAAAGTTGATGCACAAAACTCGGTCCCGTAAGTATACTTACGTCATCAACTATTTCAAACCATTATCCTTTAATATGCAAAACGGTACCTTTTTTTACTAAAATTAAAAACCTCACGGTGACTATCGTACTGCTCCGTTTATAGTCTTATCTCGAACCGATCAATCAAGTATAATATAAACGCATTAGGGGCACTTGGCTACATTATGTACTCGATACATGGACTAAAAATGCATCGCGATACAAGACACTCGATACTTCATATAATTGTATCGAGATACAAGATACAAGATATAATTGTATCTAAGATTCGAACTGGTCCACGGCCGTCCGTCTCGATTGTTCGACAAGTGACGGTTGGAGAGAGAAACGGAAGCCGCCCGAAACGGGAGCTGCGCTCGTCTAGACGACGACAAGCGCCGCGATCGCGATCACGGCCACCGAAAATCGCATCATTTTGCTGGCGTGTGTCTCGCGTGGATCGTACAGGTGGTGCCTTTTGCTGCACGATGTACCTACGCAAAGAGACAATAATTAATATAAACGATTGCGATCAACACCTGTTTATAGTGACGTATAATATGTATGGTACTTCGATGTCCCTCGTATATACTATTATAATCATGGTTGTGTGACGACGTGTCGATGAGTCGAATTCAATGTAGGAGAAGTAGAGTTGCTAGGAGGAGTTTTTGGTTTGTGTACCTATACGGCTATACCACCTAGTGATCTTTTCCAAAACTTTTACACAAACCCATATCGCTAGTAGTATACTTACCATATTCTTCGATTGATGGGACGTATATTAATAGGTTATCCTACGCTGGTTTGGAACGAATCAGAATCGACAATTTCCAATTGAAATCATCGCAGGAACCGTAACGAATTTTATCCCCGCGTTAAATCGGAATAATTCGAAATTATTACAATATATATGATAAAAATTAATACTTTAGTCGAACATATTATTTATTAGATTTTATTAATTTACTCACTATAGTTAACATTTCATATTTGTATGAAATATATTTTTTCTCTCATAATCAGTGATACACCATACACGGTACATGTTAAACCACAGAAAAATCAACAATAGATTCCTTACCGTAAAAGTTATATAAATACAATATATAGATATCTATTTAAAAGTATAAACATAAAATATTCTCATTCTCATTCGTTTCCATTCGGTCAGTTCGTTTCCGTTCTTAACTAATGTGCTGCAACTTTTATAGTTGTTTGTACATTATATTATCTCGCTGTATGCGCGACGAGTAATGGTCGTCGTTTTCCCGTATTCTTCTATTCGCGTATAAGTGTATACTGCGTATGACCAATAACGTATAATACATAGGTACATAAAATTATTATTTCGTAAGGCAAACATTACGCGTTTGTTTACGTTGAAAGCGTCCTAGACAACAATTTCTCTTCATACTGCCATAAATTCACCCGAGCCAGTATATACTCCATAAACACCTTTATGGTGCTGTAGAGTACACAACAGTTTGTACTTAACCAACTATGATACTCCAGTTGCATATATTGGGTACATATGGAACATTTCCATCAAATTTTTTATAGGAATAGTACATACACAAACATGTCGTTGAATACAATCAAATTCAGCAAACGGAGCCACAGTTGAATGTTTATGCTGAACGTTAAGCCTTGCTAAGTGCATATTATTATAATATATATAGCTAGAAGGTTATAGTTTTCGATTTAGTGACGTGTTCTGGAATTTATAAAGGGTTTGAAATTATTTGACGTGTAAAAGCTAAAACTATTAGGGAAGCGGATCAGACTTCCACCTGGTTCACCCGAGACTCCCCCGTTAACACACACCATCGGAACCACAATAGGACTGGCCTAGTACCTGTATATATTATTTTTATATACTATGTATAGTAAAATGTCCATCCTAAAATTTTAAAATGTAATGTATTCCTTATAAGATTAACTACCTTTATCAAAAAAAAAAAATGTCTATAAGAAAGTCAAATTAAATTTTTATAAGCCTTTGAAATTCAAATTTTTACAACATTGGATATTCACTCGATTTCTCATGTAGCGATTTTCTTATTTTGTTGTAATTTAAAAACGAAAAACTGTAGATACATGACAATTTCACTGAATGTTTATTTTATCAATTCTTATACTTGATAAAATTTTCAAAATATTTTGACTTGTTTTGAGCTGTTTACGGACAATTTCAATTTCAAATTTTTTTTTTTTTCTATGAATATCAATAAAGTTTATCTGTTGGGCTAAAAAGTGTAAAAATTTAATACAAGGCTCCTGATATATTGTTAGGAGGTTATTTGGTAGGTAGGGTATACAGGTTTATGATAAATATAATAGATACAAGGAACAAAATAGTAAATATAGGTAACATAATAAACAATATATATAAAATATGAGTGAACGCAGGGTGAACTCGCCATAAACATACAAATCGTGAACAAACTACAAGGCATTGACGTGGTTTTCCACCAGCCGAATCTAATCTATTCGCTGACCGACGACGGTGTACCACACCAACAACAGAGTCGTCTGCCATTTTAATTTATTTATTTAATAAGAAGATATTAAATAAGACAGCATGTTAACAATACAAATTATACTAACTGAGTTACAGTATAAAATATAAGTAAAAATACGTAGGTACTATACTTCTATCAAATGTTATTATAATATGATTACCTACATTATTTTTATATAGGTGTCGCCGCGTGTCGTGACGTTTTTTCGTTACTAAGATAGATTTTGATTTATCATATAATTTATCTAAAATGTCGATTTAGTCTTTAATATTCTATATTAATAATCTTTATTCATAAAGTTATTATTGATATATATGCAGTTACAATATTCTTATGAATCGTATGTACTTTATCGTTAGTCACGAGCCAATTTTACGCCACGTCCAGTATCGATGACGGTCAGCGTGGTGGTAATTTTTTACGGACATTTTTATTATTTAGAAGTTTTCTCTTTTGACTTGTCATATTATTTTGTGGTAAATATTTTGCGTATTTTTATTTTCTTGTAACATGGATTTAGTTTAGTTATTAAAATGTATATGGCTATAAAATATTATCAGTTTTTTTTTGTTTTAAAGAAAACACTTGAAATCGAGTAAGACAACGGTTTCCAGACTATACACGATTTATAAAGGTAAAAATGTATATTTTGTCATAGGTATAACATCGCATAAAACCGTCTCACGTGTTTAGTTTTATACAAAACTATCCACATTATTATGGTTAGAGAACAAACTTTTGTATGTATCTCCTTCAGGAACTATGTTGAGATAAGAAAAAAACATGCCAAGTATTACAGATAATTATTCTAAAATGGAACACCTTGCCTTATTTTGAGTTAAAAGTTAAATAATTACTAACAAAATATGTGCCTATTAAAAAAATGAATAATATTATGAATATATAGGTATAAACTAGATTAAATAAAATATTTTATAGAAATAATATTTTATACGCTTACGAACGTTCCTCGTCTAACATAGAGTATGAAGTACTACACATAAAGTATGTGTGCTATTAAAATGCCTATATGATACGCCTGCTTACTGTATTGTGGTGTATTTCTGAATAATTTGAATTATTTACAATAGATACCTACATTAAGTTTATATACTGCAACGACAAAATTGTCTATATAGTTTTCACGATTTAAGACACATGAGAATTGTTTTGTAGTCACATTCGTATGTACGGAATTAAAAAGTAAAACTCAGTAATCGCTGTGTATTGTGTATGTGAATCATCTGTGGATACTGGATAGCTATACTTCAAAGCTGGAAAAATCTATATAAATTTAGTTGAACCTAGATCCTTCTACATTTTTTTTCGCAATTTGATTATACAGTATTTTTTTTATATTAAATAAATGTTATTTGGATTCTAAGTGTAAATTAGTTAATTGGTTCATGTGCTTGATTTCACAATTTTTTTTTGCAATCGTTAATGCAGTAAAAAGAACATCCGAGTTTTATGAAACTAGCCTTTATATAGAATATACTGATTGGTGTTTAGGAATCTTATATTTAATATTATCAATTTCATGAAAAAATATAAAATGCTGACCCTTAACCTAGCTAAATATGTTTACATTTATTGGTTTATTTCGAATAAGCATCTCTATAATCAAGTGTTTAATGTGTAAAATAATATACAGCATATAATTTGTATACGTATTTGTAACTAATTACATTGTTTTCGATAAATGTAAAGATTACTAATATTTCTCCTATTACCTATATGTATAGTTCTTACTTCTTACATAATAATGTATAGTACCTACATGACTACATTACTTTGCTACCAGAATGTAACTCAACATAAGATGTTTTGGGATGTTTGCAACAAATTATAAGAATTTAATTTAACTAAAATTGACTTTTTTACACTGGTATATATTTAATATATAGGTAATTTGATTTTAAACTACAAAAGAATGCTAATCCAATGAAAGTATTCATATTATACATATTACACTATTAATAATAGTCTTTATTATTATAATATATTAATATTACATCTATTTAATTGTAATAACATAGTTCAATAAAATATTAATATATAACTATCTACGAAAATGCATTATTATTTTTAATATTGACTTTTGAACAACAATAAAAGAATTGAATATTTAACTTAATATTATATTGAAGAACATTGATGTTAGTGGCACTTATTTATCAGTTATAATTTTTTCAAAGGAAATTTTTGGTGAGTATTTAACATTTCTGATAAACTGTTGTATCTTTATTCTTTATGTAGCACTTGAGTTTTTTCATAAAATGTATATGACTAAGTATTATTTTATTTTTATATTATTTCCAAAGTTAGATGGCGCTGCTGTATTTATTTAGAATTTTATAAACATTTTATATTTCTACGCCTATACCTATTGTATTACAATTTAATATAAAAGTAATATCGAAACTAAACGATTTATGAAAATATGAAAGACATTTTTATAACAACAAAAAATTAAATATTATATTAAAATAATCACCTATTTAATATTTAATATTATATTGTTTATTAAAATTCTGAGTTCTATTAAAAATAAATCATTTTATATAAAAGGTTAGTCAGCTGCTGGTTAAACTTTAACTACCTGTCTGCAATTTGATTTTTTTAGATCGAAATAAACCGGAGAATATTCTGCTATGGAATATGAAATATTTAAAATATATGTCGTCATTCATAAGAGCAAAAACTAAAAAAAATTATAACTGTAATAATATAATTAAAACGACTTAAAACTATGTAAGTAAATGAAATATTTTTCTTATAATTCTTAAATTTAGTGTTTTCTGAAATAATGAGTGTTTTATGTTAAATGGATTACACCGTATATTACAATAAATAATAATCTATGTGAATCATGATTTTTGTACCTAATTTACAGTTAACAATATTTTAATTTCAAAGACCTAATTGTACATATTAATACATGGTTATCACGTCTTATCAATTTATTATATTTAATTATAATAATTAAAAACCGATCTTAAATTGTATTATTTCATATTATTACTATGGAAATATTTATCATTTTGAAGGTTAATCTCATGAATTATAATAATATTATTTATCTTCATTCAGAGAAAATGTATCTGTTTTTAATTTTTTCTGTTAACACAGTTCCAAAACTTGTGTGTAGTATCTTTATAGTTAGATAATAATATACCTACTTTGCTTACCTATTTATTATAATAGGTGGAAATTTATTATACCTATAATAATACAGATCACTTTTCTGCACTGAGTTGAGCAATGTTCAAAATGTCGTATATGTGATTTTTTTGTTATTTATTTGAGTGTCGTTGTTCTTGAAGTATACTATAATCGAAATATGTTACAATGACGACTAACGCTATCTAACATTATATTTAACTTTACGTATAGTATGGTGGTATAGTTTCAAAAAGCTATGCAAAATTTAGTTTATGTACTTTACTGACAATTATATTATTTAAATTAACCAGCAAATAATGAAAATGTTAAAAAGTTTTACATATAAATTCGATGGAATTTATTTTATTCGCATTGAGAAAATTGTCAGGAATTTTGTATCTACAATAATAATATATTTTTTCATCATTTACAAGTTTGATTCAGAGTTTACATACTAGATTGCGTAATAATATATAATATAGTACATGATATTATCACATTACATTTAAAAAGCAGAAATATAATTTGGTAGTTACCTATATGCATGAAGTCAAGAAATTCATATATGTACCCTATTATTGTATGCATGCTAAATGGCTAGTCAACCCCAAGACGGTACACATTATAATTTATTTCCACTCAAATTGACGTGTAAGTCTGTATTTTATTGTTAATTTTTGTTAGAAAATACAATAAATGATTGTATGATATTTGTGTAAAAAAAAAGTCTACCAAAATTCAAAAATAGTCAAGATTTTGTTATAAAAAGTGATGTACTTTTTCATATTTTATTTTAACAGTTCTTTTTAAAAATGAAAGAAATTAATTTGTTTTATATTATTATTATTAGGTACGGTGCTTTATGAAAAAACTGATTCCATGATTCGATTTCCAATAAGATTGTTAGAGTTTGATGGAAAATTTGGTATTTTTTGTTGCCCCGAGAATTGTTTACTGTAGTGAATATAAAATATAATAAACTTACAAGCTATAACTTATCATTGTTATACAAATAACTTCTTTGTTATATTACAAATATTAAGCTCTTATACTTTATTTTCAATACAAAATAACAAAATAAAATAACACAAAATTATATTATAAAAATATTATCAAAATTGTATATTTGCAGATTATACAATAAAATATCTGAATATATTTAATATCGTGTTTTTATGGGTTATAACGTCTAAAAATATTTGTTTTTTAATTTAAGTTCAGGGTAAAAACTAAGAATACAATCATACAATATATTAATAGATTATAAATACAAAAATGCATTAATCTGTAGAAAGAGAAGTACCAGAAATATTACCTTAGGAATGGAAAGTTTTTTACATTATATATACCTAAATATATAACTCTTTGAATAAATTGGATAACAATATAAATATTTGATAATAATTGTTTTGGGTAAAAAAATTATTCTAATTTAAGAGTTTTAGATGTTAAGTGAAGTATTTTCACTCCATCATCAACTATTTAAAACTGCATAGATAGTATCTATAACTATGAATAGTGATACTAAACTTTATAGTTGAATTGACTCCAATTTAGGAATACTTTAAAAATAATTATGTATATAAATAAAAAGTAGCAGGTAAAGAATCTTGAGGCACACCTCATAGGTTGTCTTATTGTTATAAAAGGTTGTTTATACTACATAATATTATGTCAATCTACACCCACCTAAACAAAGGACAATAATAATTGGGATATTATGAAGAATACACACGTCATGATTAGGTTTTGCCGTTTTGGTTACATTTGGTCCCCCACACAAACCGATCATACAAAATGGAAAAGAATGGTGAGTGTATTTTGGACTGTGACATTGCATAATTTTGATTTCAACGATGAAAAACCGAGCATTAAATTGTTTTGCATTGCTAGGCGTACCTAGATTTGATCTTAACATTAAAACTGATAGTTCGTAGTATATATTATATTATATATAAAATAACAGTCATGATTCCACGATATAGTTTAAAAGCTACATGATATGTTATTATGTTATGTGATTATATTACAAAAACAAGTCCTTAAATATCGCGTCTCGAATTACACACTCTAATAAATTGAAGCTTATATTTCAAATAATTCCTATATTATTCTATAGTATCTGTAGTACGCATTATGATAAAAATAATTGAGTGCGTTTCATTTACCAAGCATACTGCATTTAATTAGTGGGTACATCATGGCAAATTAGGTAAATCATAATATTATAAATTACAAATTCTATTCGATACCGTCCTAATTAAAATGATGTCCATAATATTATACTGAATTATTAATTAAATATGGATTTTAAAATATTACATAGATGTAAATGATAAAAAATATTTTTAAAACTGTAATCATATATAAATGTAATTGGTAATTTAAAATACATGTTATTATTTCACGTATGGACACTGGACAGTTTTCATGATTTAGGAATAAAAAAAGGTTTGAATAATTTAAAATTTTTATTGTTATTAAGTTTTATTTTTTTTTCTGTTATTCAATATAATTATCATAATATAATATTATTATTAGTTCATTTAAGGTATCTTTTTGCTCATTTAGATTATTATTGATAACTGGTGTCCGTGGATTGTGCTTTATATAATTTAATATATAGGAAGTAGTCGTTAATTAATTCGCATTAAATCATTTTCGTTACAAGTGTCACACGTTACACGTAATTAGTTTCTAGCTTGATTGTGGGGAAAAAATCGATGAATAATTTTTACTCCTAAAAGGTTACAAACTTCAAGCACAACACGTACAGTATAAAAAACAAAATCGTCAACGTGAAAAATATTGATAATATTAGTTAGATTAAAAAAAGAACAAATTAAAAAACAAATCAGGGTAGAGAAAAAAAAAATTTGCATGTAGAGCTTAAAACTGTGATCGATAATACTGGTAGGTATGTAAAATTTAATTAAAAACCCAGGCGACTCGTTCTACTAATAAGTAGATTTCGAATGTACATGGTCATTGATTAATGATTCTGAAAAATAAACGATTCTCAGCTAAAAACTGAGACTGTGTCAGGTTTAATATCCAAAACTATTTTTAAATATATTTATATTATTATAAGCAACTATATATTACTTATTCATACGGTAGGTTGAACTAATTTTAGTCGAAAAAATCACACATAATATAATATAAATATTTTTATTAAACTATTTGTCAATAACGATGGCGACGTACCGTGGAATAATGTAAATTGGTTCATGGTATAAACTATAAATAGCTTAAAATTAGTTTGGATATTTTATAAAGTATAAAAATATACGTACCAACCAAAAGTTTCATGTCTTTATGATTAATATTTTTTGAATTACTGAAAATTAACTAAAATAATTTAAGATATAATATCCAAACATCCAAAATCCAACTTGGGTAAACTTTGATCTCCAAGTATATTTTACTATTTTGTGTACACAAAATCTTATTTATATTTTAATATTTTAAAATAACTGGACTAAGAACCGTTTTGAACTAAGCATGAGGAACCTTTTGTTATATATTTTAAGGATCAGCTATTGCGAGCAAAATGAAAAAAAAAATCGGACAATCCGATTGTCATAGTATGATATTATGACTGGGTGTAAAATACAAAGTTATTTTGTATAAATATTTTATTTTAACACGGCGCTTTGTGTATGCAATTTTAATACAACACATTTTAAATGTTGATTGTGTGGATAAAACAAAATGTACAGAATTGAAAGCATAGTTATATGACACCACTACCCAGTTTAGTTCCATTTCAGAATAGGCATTACATAAATATAAGGGTTGCCGTTCTGAAAAAAACTTAAAAACTCATTAAAAAAGACTATAAAAAGTGAATATATGTTTTTATTTTAAATATTATTGTAACGTTTAATATACTTTAATTAATTACTGTAAAATATTTTTCCTGTTTTACAGAAGTACAAACATTTGTGTAAAAACATGTTTTTACATTATAGATAAATATCCAATTGGTTACAAAGTTTAACTTGAACAAAGCCTTTTCAAAACATTATTTTTGAGATTTTGATAAAAATATAAAATTAATAAAATAATAGTTCATTTAATAATCACGATAGTTCACATAACATGTTTTTTTTTTATAACACACTTGCACGATATCGTTAATATGGATTAGAATTCGAGGGTTCCAACACTTGTAATTATATGTGCAACATACTCATATTGGTAATTTATACATGTACTATGAAATCATTGAGCTTTATCCATTTTGAATAATACAAAATATAATAAAGCAACTTAACAATAATCAAAATGACTTGAGTCATTATCGATAAGATTAGATAAAATGTTATCATTCTGTTAATCCTCTTGGCAAAACAAGTAAAGCGTATAATACGATCTTTTTATTCGATGTGTAAGTTTTTCAATGCACAACAATTAATGACCAATATCAAACTATTATTATTATAGAACTAAAAAACAATAATTAAATTAGTTTTTTCAAGAACAAAAATGCTGTACATATATTGTAAATCGTTTTTCATACAATGAAATATTGTATGAATAGATTGTGCTAACTGTACATTCCAGAATAATGCCAATTTTGAAACTATATGTATGTTTAGGCCATTGTGTAAAGTTTTGTTTGTGACATACCAAGAATAAACAACTATTAATCTTAATCATACTGATTTAGACCTTCACGTGGAGAGAAAATTGGACATTTTTAGTAGGTAAGTTAATATTTTATAGAAAAGTTGGCTAAATTAAATATTGTTATTTTCGTTATTGTTGATTTTAATTTAAATTCTATACTATATTGCTATATTGTGATTTTGTATCCATTATATTTATAGCTACGAGAGTTTAAATAAACTTGTTCAAACATAATTGTATGCTAATGTGTTACCTATATCATTAGTGTACGGTGAAAAATAAAATTAATTTATTTTGATAATTAAAAATCATTGATTTGAAATTTGAATAAACAAATGAACATGATAATATAAAACACGAATAGTATTAATTATACATTTTATAGTACACATAAAATAATAATAATATATTGTGGCTCAGCGCGGTGCAGTAGCTTAAATCAATAATACAACGTGATTGAGAGAAAACAACGGAATCTGCTGCAAGTTCCCGGATGGGTGACCACCCGGGTTCATAGTGACAAAAACAATGTCACACAATATACATACATGTATTTCCAACCAACCATACTAACCATTTAAACCGTTCTAAACCTATCAACCGTAACTCCTACAATAGCTAATTGCCACAGTTGTTGAGCTTAAAAATAGGTATCTTGTTAGTTGTTATATTCTTAAAAAAAAAATATGTAGGTAATTAAAAATCATTACTAAATTACAAAAGTAATTGTTGCTATTAATATTAGGTAGGTATAGAAGCGTACTGCTCTTAAACCTATGATATATTCTATTTGTTATACACGTGTTATTATTCTGTTTCATTACATTTTTTTAACAATATTTATTATTAGCTATACCAAATTATAACCTGCTTGATAGTCTCTACTTGAGTACTTGACTGGTTGAATGTTAATTTAATAAACTTATAACGTCTAGAATATTGAACTAAAAGATATTTTGAATATCAAATAATGCGATCAATAACTAATTTATTAGACTATATAAAATGTTTTAATTTACTTATATTTTCAATTCATTATTCTACTTGTGTTGTAAGCTTTCTTGATAAATAAAATATTAATTATAAACTAATTGGAATTTTAAAATAAAATGAATAAAATGTGTTGTTATTTTTTTTATCAAATCAACCACTTTCATGTTTATATTTAACTCGTAGGCTTTAAGGAATCTCATGTGTCTACGCCCTAAATTACAAGTCCAAAGCATCAGCTTATTAAATTACGTAGGTATATGATATACATTTTTTGATTGAATACAATTTTTCTTCAAACCAATATGTTATTAAGAAATCAAAAAAAAGCACAATATTATATTATATAATACGCATGCATGGATGTTTCTAAATAGTAAATTATATATTGTAAAATAAATTGTGTATTGTTTATAATATTTGATTAAATTACATTTCAATTTAAATATCAAAGGAAGCAATACTCTATGCACAACATGCACTGTCTGCTATTATGACATTAATTTGCTTATACGACACACCCACGACCTACAATACCACATAATATTATGTTTTAAAATTATTATTACGATCGGGGCCCCTTCATTGGAAGTTATAGATCCACGTGATCACGGGTCATGCATGTATTCTAGAATTGTAGGTATATTTACTGAAATGTTTAAAATTTTATACGCCATCATAATATTGACAATACTTTTAAAAAATATTATCTTGTTGGTAATTCAAAAGAGTAAAGGTCAAAAACTTCTCAGTAATTCTAAAAATAATTGAGAAAGTCTAAAGACAAATCGCATAAAAACGTGAATGTTTACGCGACACCAGTTCTTGTCAAAATGTATATTTAATTTACTTGTTTTCGTATGAGTGGGAGGGTCATCAAGGGGGTAATGGTTGATGCATATTATTATACATTATTACTGAAATATATCACTAAAAAAATATATTTAATGTTATTAGGTTACAACTTTACAAATATGAATTATGATACTATACAATATACAATAATAGTAATTACCTAGTAGTTACTATAATGGTCATATTTCTCTGCACAGGATATGTAAAATTTTTATAACTACAATATATTTTGTAGGATTGTTTAAATAAAAATGTTAGCGGTATTAATTCAGTAACTCATTGTCATGTATAACATTCATACTTATTCACTTCCGTATTTATCTAGATATTATCCAAATTATAAGGGTGTACACCTGAATAAAGTTCATAGAGTAGCCGACAGGCGCGGCTGCCTATTATCTTCCTACTCCTTGTGCACTATTATTGGCCTATACTCAGTGACGAGATACACTTAAAACGTTCCATAAAATGAAGAAAGTTCCATGTTTTTTTTTATTAATCATGTTTATATAGTAGTTAAATTATATTTGTTATTGTTGTTATTTCTTTTAATTACGCTGGTAAGAAAAATTAGTGGTTTCGTAGTACAATCTAAAGTCACAATATTGATTATGGGCTATTGAAAAAAAAAGGCAAAACTGTTGCTTTCGCCCTATCACTCGATTTGTAAAGGATCGCGTGAGAAGTCGGCTGTACAAATTAATGTATGTCGTCGTTGTCACTTTTCCCATAATATAGCCCTTTGTTGCTATTATCGTGGGTGTGGCATGACCACCGTACTATACGAGTATGAACACTTTTTTATTTCTACTGTGATTGTAGTCGATGCTAGACTTATCCCTATAATGTCTAGATCTATCCGCTAACAAACTGTTATGGAATTCAAAGGAGAAAAAAAAGAACATGCCATAAAACGTAAGTACTTGCACGTTTAGCTATGCTGTTGCACAATGTAATAAAATAAGGGTACTTATTCAAATTGTTCTTTATACTCGGAATAATTGGGAATAAAGTTTTTAAATAGATGTGCGAGCTTCGCATTAAACTTTATAATTGTATATTTGTTTTTGTTATTGTTCAAATCAGTTAATGCGGTATAACGATAATAATAATATATCACTGAGGATTAATATTAACGGAAAGGGAAGACGTTCTATATTGGACCCGTATTATTAATAGTAGTAACTGAACATGCATATTGGTTGGTATTACTATCATATTTGAACAATAATTTAAACATAATATGTCATACCCTATAGGTCCCATAAAATAAAGAAGCAGTATAATATAAATCATAATAACTGTAATATTATTTGAAAAACTCGTATTATAATATGTTTATATATTTAGATTTTTAACATGAAAAAGTTAAAGGAAATAGATCAATTTTAAAGTATCAGTTAAAGTTTTTTTTTATGATTAAAACCTTTTTATTTAAATTCTATTCAGACAATATTTTCTGGGGTTTTTTTTAATTATTAGGTATAGTTTATTATGATGTTTTAATAATATAATATTATGTAATAAATAAATTATATTTTACGGTTGATATTAAATTAAACAAAATAAAAAGCATTAGGTGTACCTTTGTGAAAATATTTATCAAAGGCACTATTGTCTAGTATTGTCTTTAACATTATTAAGTTAAATTTGAATTAAAAATATTAGTGTGCCCAAATCCGACATCAATGTTTTTATTTCAATTTTAAACTAATAAAATCGAAAAAAAAAATAGGCTCTTAATTACTATTATACTGAGTTTTCTTAAACTATAATGTTTATTCTAGTATATTAACTGCAGTTAATCTTTCGTAGTCTGTTCATAATACCTATTTACTCGTTTCCCATATTATATTCGACTAAAATGGCATAATGTATTACGGCGTGGTTGTCAGTTCTCAAAATAAGATATTACAAAATTATTATTATTTATTCTGTATAGTACTTAAAAACAAGACCAAGAACATCACACAATCACAACTTCGATATTATGTTTAGAAGACGTCATGGGAATTTATGGTTTATTGAATAAGAAATATAAAAAGATGTAATATTTTTTTAGTCTAGTACTAAAGTATTATATTCAGATATACTTTTTACGAATTATAATATGCTCAAAGTTTCATCACTGATTCCATTCGAACTTTGATCCTTGTATCAAACGACACTTAATAACTCGGAAACTCTACTCGTTTAAATTTCGATATAGTTTCATGACATTTTTGAGAAAACCCTCCATTTACAACAAAAATAAAAGGTTGGAAAATGTTTGAAAAGTTAAGAAGTTTGTATCGCCACAGGACCCTGACCGTAATGATATAGGCTTAGGAAATATAAGAAGGACGACACAATACCATATATTATAGGAACGCCGACAGAGACGTTGACGACGGATTTCTTTTCGTTCCGTTGACAATCGGATAATTTATATTTCTGACCGCATACATCCGGGCGGGCACGTTCTCCGCTCGCCGCGATGATTCGCTCATCCGACCGTCTGATGCACAACAGTTAAGGCGTATAATATAATATACATAATATTGTGTACATATTCCGGAAATCCGTAAATGTCACATCGACACAGCATTCACATCCGCGGTGTTGTTCGGACGTCACGGAGTCGATTCATCGTGTTTTTATACGTGCACGTGCGAAATGATAAATTACACCTCGTCCTTGCCACGGCACGAGGAATCCCATCAGGACGAGCCGCTGATTGCGTTCGCGAAATCTAAAAACGACACGAATTCCAGGTGGCGGTGGTTGCGTAATAATAATAATTTTACTGTTGCACCGCGTAGCGTTTAATTAACTCTGGCAGGAGAGGAGACGTGAGGTCCAACGACGGCCGGCGGGGTTCTCCTGGTCGAGGGTTGAATGGGTCGTCGTGAGGGGGTCGCGGAGAGGGGGTGTTTAATCTGCTTAATGGCGGCACAACAACCGTCAATTATTATACCATGTCGGGGAGACGTTGCACGCGATTTCACCCAAAACGGACTCGCGTGGCATCCCCCGGTCGAACGAGGTTTCACGCACGATGTTCTGTACCTATACTATTACATAACTTATAACTTATTATAAATATTGTACATTTAATAATAATAATATCAATATATATTATAGTATGTGAATTGTATCCAAGTTATTCACGCACACACTAACACACTGTGGGACAGTCGTGAACATTATAACAGTACCGTGTCTAAACATTTCCAGATTGTGTTCGCTTTGATGTAATATGACCTATATGGCTACATAATATAAATGATTGGAAATTACAGGGGCCGACGTCACCGGGTCGCCGTGATTCGTCGACAGGAGAATTGTTTTTCGACGACGACATGAGTATTAGCAGAGGACATTCCGTGGAAAAGGTTCGGTTTTCGGCCAGCCGAGCGCATTCAGACGGTACGTATAGTGCTTGATTCGTCTTCAACGCTCTAAACAAATATTACGGGCAATATGTATTATTAGACAACGATTCATTGAGAAAATTTACCCAGTTGGTGTACTTTGATCCGTATAAGTGCTGATGTAGGATGTAAAAAAGTAGACAGTATAGTTTAAAAAAATACATCAAATATTTATTTTGGTCCACAATTTGTTTTACATTTTCAAAAGTACATAATATAATATTTGAACTATTTCATGAATCGTGATTAAATAAAACAATTTAATAACTAAGTAAATACTAGATATAATAGAAATATAGTGATACATTTACTGGCATATATATCTATACCGTAATAAGGCAATGCGATTTTTAAGACAAAGACAAGTTAAGACACAGCATCTTGTACAATTGGGTTATTGGTTGTTTATAGTTTATAATATCATACAGCTAATGATATTAATAAAAATAATAATAATATAGTATAATAGGTATTATGTAACATGCAGTAATTAACTTGGTGTAATAAATTATTCATTATTTTTTCCATTAAAACAATATCAAGAATTTCATAATAATATTATGAATTTAAAATATTACACCATAATAATACGAACGAGCTTATTTGGGTGTTATATTTACTTGAACGACTGCAATCACACCCAGAAAGCATGTATATATTTTCATTTTAAGCATAATACTCAACTTCATAGACATTATTGATATCGACTTGCAGTATTGTATTTACAAGCTGTATAAATAAGTATATGACATTTTAATTATCTACGTTCTTAAATTAATCAGCTGTTTAATACATACCTACTGCTTGGATTTTATTTAAATTTAATATTTTAGTCGTACACATTGCGCTCATAATAATATGTGTCTTCATTAATTGGTTTTGTTTAGAAAACGATGAGGATTATTCAGCTAGTGTAAATGCGATACTCCATAAGAGGCTTAGTGTTAGAAAAGGCAAACACCAAAAGCAAAGAAGATCGTCTTCTCCCGTGTCTTCAATGCTACCGGATGACGTCAGTTTAATATCAGATCGAAGAAGATCGTCAGCTTTTACAACCAGCTCTGGAGAGTGAGTTTCTTAGATTATAAGACTGTAAATTATAATTTATTCAATTGAAGCTGTAAAACAAACGTTCAAATGGTAAAATTGAATCATTAAATGTATAAGGTAAAACTGAGTGTTTCGGTTTCTATAGTATTATAAAAGATTTTTGCCGGGTTCCTAAAGTGAGCAATTGTCTCCACTTCTATTTTTAGTATTTATTAATGAATTGGTAAAGTGTTTTAAATAATGTAATTTTCTGTTGTTTGATAATAATATGAAGAGTTGTGCTCTTATTTATACAAACGACAACGTACCTACGTACTCCAACAGGAGTTGAATAGAATTTCTGGTTTGTTTTAAATGGTATTAATGTCTTTCATTTTATCGATCCAGGAAATGTATTAATTTGAGTTATATAATATAGGTGGCACTTTACTAAAACCAGTGACTTACTATTCGTGACCTAGGAATCATTATTTCTGCAGATATATCATTCCATGCCCATATTGTGGCAATCTATAATAAAAGCTTATGCGTTCTGGGTGTCACAATTATTTTAAACACCAGTTAACAAGGTTCAATTTGATATACAAAAAAAATTCAAAGAAGGTTTCTTCGATTTTGTGCTTTTAGAACTAATATGCCATTTTATAGTTGTGATGACATTGCTACCTTATTTGGTCTTAAACTATTAAAATCAAAACATCAAGTTTTTGCCCTAATATTTTTATTCAAACTACTCAATATAGTTTTATAGATTTTCATGTAGAGCCTTTACCCCTTGTTATACTACATCTCTGTAGTAATAACTACTAGTAATATAACCCGGTTTGTTGCCTTTTAAAGTTTTACGTTCGGGCAATGAAATTCAATATTTTGTAAAAAACATATTATGTATAAACTAAAACCAATAATATTTTATTTTAATACTTATGTACAAATAATGTCAATATTTTTAGTTTTACCATTTAATTTGCAACTATACAGTATACATATTGTGTATTAAGTATTAACTCTATAGGTACTCATACTCTTTAGGATGTACTTTCTTAAAATAAATAAAACTTATTAAATTAAATTAAATACCTATGTATACTAGTATACTATTATGTTCATAAGGTTTGAGTAATTTATAATTCGAAATATACATTTAAAATACAATTCCTATGATTTTTTGGTTTTTATAACATTGAGAATGATAAGAAAAACAATCTGAAAGGAAATTCAACGATTTATAACTTCAATATATAATCTATATTAAGTATATTATCTGAAATCAGATCATTATTTGAAAAGATGTTTAATTTCCTCTAAAAAGTAAAACTATTTAATGTTTGTATTTATGACATAACAAATTTAAATATATCTATTGAAACGTAAATAAATATGAAAATAAAACATTTTACATTTGGCTCTATTGATATGTAGTCAACAGAAAATAAAAATTATATCTGATCATTATGATTGCTTGACGTTTTCTGTCTTGTTGATATTGTGAGGAAATCATTGTAGAAAACTAGAAACTCTTTATGAGTACCTGGAACGTATTACTTTTTTAACTTATGACGAAAACGTCAAATATTTCAAAATGTTTCTATTATAGTTATGTTTTAACCGAAATTCCTAAGAATCAGATTGAATACTCTCTGTATGGGTTTGAGTCTTTAGATTTGAAAAACACTGTCTTCGTGTCCTAATTTGGTCTATTAGGTATCAAAATACACACAGCATTTCTCTATTCATTATAATATTTGGACAGTCAAAAGTGTTGATGAGATGTTTTACATTTAAATCTGTAAATAATATTACTCTATATTGTAAAGCTAATATCAAAATGTAGTGTTTTAAATTATTTTAAGCCGAAGTTAAGATTTATTTAAAATCAAAAATTATTATTAAATTTCCCAATCAACCAATTATTTCTTAATTTTAAAGTGTATAGTAAGTACATTTAATGAAACAAATATTTTTATTTAAAATCTTGACATATAGTATATATAATTATAATTTTTTTTATAAATGTCTAGAAATATTTGTGTATGAATAATTAAACCCATGCAAAATGGGTATTATGGGAATATACATAAGAGGACATTTTTTAATAAGCGTGGAAAAATTACCTAGGCTATTAAACTGTTGCGTAACGGATAACATACAATTATTTTAATCAATATTTGGCATTGAAAGAATCTCTATGATTCATTTTTTCAAATTGATTAATTTTTATATGCTACTATTTAGTCAGTTTGGTTTTGGTTCAACGAAAATGTACCAATACTATATTGAATTTTAAAAGCTTTAGTAACGTACTGTAGCAATTAACTTCAGTTGCTTAATGGACAAAGTCATAAGACCAAACATTTTTACTAAATTAAGTATAGACATTATAATAATGATTTTTATTTAAAAAATAAATTAAATAATTTTGCTCACTATTAATTTAATGTTGTTTTGGAAAGAGAAAGTTTGTGTTTATTAATACAAATTTTATGACATATCCTTTGGTAACTGAATAAAAAAAATATTATCAGTAGGTAGTAATTTTGGTCAAATAAATATTAAGCCCACCCCGATCCTTAGTAAATTATAAAATTACAAATTAAACCTTTATTAATATTTTTAAAATAAAGCTATTTAGGAATTAGAGATTTCTTCTCATTCTATACAGAAATTATTTTGACAAGTACGAATCTCACATAGTTGACTTCCAATGTTACCTCTCAGATTCAATTGTCGTTAACTACGTTTCGGTTCACCAGGCCCCAGGGAATACTCTTTCCCCTTTCATATTTCTAACTTTTTTATAATGTCAGAATCAGTTATATATAATATGATTTTATGACATTTTTATACTTTCTAAGACTGCATATTACATTATCATTACGAAGATGCACCCACGTTATGACAATGTTAGTATAATTTAAACATTGTAAATTTTGTGTATAATGTTTATATACTTTTAGTTTTTATTTTACACATACATCTATAAATTATGATTTATAAAATTAAATACGGTCCGTAAATATTTCAACAATCTTCTTAGAGTTTTTTTATTTTTTAAGTACAATATATATGCTTATATTATAATACACATATATTAGACTTGAGTTGTGATACTTTCGATAGAAACATAGATATATTTTAAATTTTTAAAAAAACTAAAGATTATAAATATTTTATTCACAGTACAATGTACCAATGTACAATATAGTATAATATTATATATATTGTGTAATAATTATAAAATAATTAAATAACCAGAGTATTATGTTATTTACAGCACGGCGATTAATATCGAAGAAGCTGGTATTTCTCAAGAGCAGATATTTGAAAATATCCGTTTACACAAAGAGGTATTAGGCAGCGTACGTCAGCAACCATGGTCTATACGGAGGAAGATGAAATTGGTTCAGCAAGCCAAAGAGTACGTGAAGAAGCACGAGGGTCAGCTGCAAGAGCGTTTGGCGATGAGTAAAAGTACGAGAGATATCATGGCGCGGTTTCACATAGTCCTAGTCAAAGTAATACGAAGTTATAATATAACTATAATATTGTTAATACTTTGGTGTTAATAAAATACGGTTTGCCGTGAAAATATAGCAATGGCAGCACAGTAAACGGGAGATGGCCAATTTCATAAGTCAAATAATTCCATGGGAACTAACGATCAAAGAAATTGAATCACAATTCGGCACTGTGGTGGCTTCGTATTTTACGTTCCTCCGCTGGTTGTTCTGGGTGAATTTTGTCATATCCGTGTTGTTGGCAGCCTTCGTCGTCATGCCCGAAGTACTCGTAACGATTATATTATACAATCATGTTATGAACATCTAAACCCGAACACCCGTACTTGCAATAACACAAAGTGTACCTGTTAATAATAAACCGTTATGGTTTCACAGATTTTAACGACCAACAAGGCAGACACTGGAGAGCGCAAGACACTGTTGCCCGAGGAGCAGGCCACTTCTATGGAATTAATGACTTTGTTGAACTTCGAGGGAGTCCTACAGCATTCACCCATGTTTTACGGCTACTATTCGAATCGACAAAGTTCAGACACCGGATACCGGCTACCCACAGCCTACTTTATTACGGGGCTCGTTGTTTACATTTACAGTTTCGTGGCTACGCTCAGAAAGTATATATTATTATACTACCTGGATATCTGATCGACAATAATAGTCGTTTTAATGTGTATTCATTATTGTCTGTTCGTTGTATCAATCATTGAACAGAATGGCCGCAAACTCCCGTCTGAGCAAACTGTCTGAAAAAGACGACGAGTGCATTTTTACTTGGAAACTGTTCACCGGATGGGATTACATGATCGGAAATGAAGAGACCGCCCACAATCGTATATCGTCGATTATACTCGGTTTTAAAGAGGCATTGCTCGAAGAAGCTGAAAGAATGAAAGACAAACAAAAGTAATAAAATATCCACCCGAATATCGCTTTCACCCACATGCGTGACCAAACAGATAATTAAACTAAATTTGCCCACATTTTTATGGGCAGGGGGGAGGGATTATGTTTGTTTTTAAGGCGACGTCCTTTCCATTAGTTATGCTTCCGTTCTTTGCCACCCTGCAGTGTAATAAAAATATTATTTTGTTATTATCGCCTTTTTCACAGTTGGAAAGTGGTGGCTCTGAGGATATTTGCAAATCTGAACATGGTATGGATGTTGGGAAGTTCAGTTTATGCCGTCATTCTCGTTGTGGGCAGGTCCACAGAACCAGAAGCTGAAACCACATTTTGGAGAAAATACGAAATCACAGTTGTCATGACGCTCATTGGTACTTTCTTTCCGATTGCTTTTGAAGTGTTGGGCGTGTTGGAGAGTTACCACCCGAGGACCACGCTTCGTGTACAATTGGCCAGGTAGATATTATAAATACCAAATATACTTCATAATATTATCTATTGGTCTGCATTCGAAATTTCAATTTTATAAAAATTTCAGTTTTTGATAAAAGATGCAATATACCTATACTCGTATACTTTATTCAAATTCTATTCACCTTTTTCCAACGTACCGGAAGTCACAAATTAATTTTTTTAATTTAAATTAAACCTTAAATGTATAGGTTTGTTCATTATTATTTGAAGATTAACAACTTTCATTCTTGTCATAGGTAGATAAAATAACGCGTTACATTTCTATTCATTTTAAGCCAAGTATTCATGTTCAATAACATTATTGCGGTAAAATGGTTTATGTTTAAATATTCATTTTACTTTAAAAACCTATTGATAACCATATTTTAAAATGTTTTTAAATTATATTAGCATTATACAATTGATTAATTACATCAATAAATTTGTTAGTCACATAATTTTTGCAAAGTTTTGACTTTGTACATTTGAATCATTGATTAATATTTGAGTTTTTTAATAATTTATATTTATATTTTGAAACATATACGTTTTGCAGTTAATATTTTTACTATCTAAAAAAGCATTTTTTTTTTAAATTCGGCAACTATGGCCATTAGAGGTATTGTAAGGGTTATGGACTATGGTTGGTAGGGTTTTTACGGTAAGATTGTTACAGTATAGGTAAGCAACAAGTGTATGTGTGGCCAGGTTTTTGCTACTGCGAACCCAGGTGGTCACCCATCGGGGAATTAGAAGCAGTGGACGTTACATACTCTCAGTCACATTGCATGGCTGATAGCAGTCAACACGCCAAGCCAAGTCACAGAAATAAATTAATAATTTTAATAAAATGGAAATTTGAATATTATATCTTGTTTATATTATACAAACCGAAGGATTTGATTGCATTATATTAAATCGTTTAAATATTGGATTTATTAATAATAAAAACAATCAATATTATATTATATTATATACGGTGAAAATCTAATATACCAATAAAGTCAAGATTTAAATACACCAAAATAATAATAACAAAAAAAAATAATTAAAGACCTGCTCGAATTTCCTATGCATAATATTCTATTAAATTACGCGCTGTGTACGTTTGAATTACGTTCCATTTGTACGTGACTTTTCGTGGTAACAAAAAAGCGGCGTGATTCAATATTGAAAAATCAATTGAAAGAAATTTCTCCAAAGTGCCTGAACATGATTCAATATTTTCGCAACGAAAGTAAAAAAAAAATATCTACTACACAGTTAAGGAAATATTTCATGCGTCACTGCTCGTACCTTTACTTATAGTATTTGTTACATGTTGTATACGGATGATTAGACTCTTGTGAATTTGTATGAAATAAAAAACTACCCAACAATTTTACTTTGAATACAAATTGCTTTATACAAATATTTACAAAATGAGAGTGTGTGTAACTGTTGTACTATTTATATAACCTGGATTAGTGACTTTTTTTTAACTATAATATTATAGTATGGTAATTTATTCGATATCGTTGATGTCAAAATATCTACATTTCTGGAGGACATAACAGAAACATCAAAATTTGATTTAAAATTACAAATCTGAATGTATCACTGCTATTTACTGACTATTGTTAGGTACCATTTATAATTAATCCTTAGTCATTGTAGTTATGTCATAATAATTTTCTGAAAAAATCACATTATAAGTTGAAATAGGTGCTCTGCTGTACAGTAGGTTACAAGTGGGTCACTGTATAATGGTTGGTATTAAATTTGAATTCAATGATATAATATCATTGTATAAGAAAAACGATTCTGAGCGGAGACTGTATGTCAGTCTAGGTATAAGACATATTATATACTTATCTATGGTATTAAAAAAAATTGACCAATAATAAATTCCAAATTAATCATATCACAATATCCATTAGGTACTTACACCACGTTATACATCAACAACAAACACTGATACTATCATAGATATATATAATGTACTTTAGAAATTTCAAGTACCCATGAATAATATTATAATATTATACAATCACAACGAAATAACTAAAATAGTTATTCTAGGATTTTTTTATGTAATTTTGTCCAAATTTGAACTTAAAATTACTATAAAAATAAACTGTGAGTATGTATTTTTTAGATTTTTTGGTAACAGAATTAAATACTTACGTGGAATCTCGTTTTAAATTTTCAATCTTTAGATATAAAAGTTGAACATTTTATAAATTTTTAACCACAAAATAATTATTCAATTTTAAATTTGATAAATTTTGTCAAAATTCGATCTTTAAATGCTTATAAAAAAAAAATTTGCCTATGTATTTTTAATATTTTTCAACTGATATTGTAACAATATATCAGGAGCTTTGAATTACATTTTTACACTTTTTAGCACAACAGATATAACTTTATTGATATTTAGAGAAAAAAAAAAACTAAAAAAATTTAAAACTGAAAATGTCCGTCAACAGCTGTGAATATCCAATGTTGTAAATATTTGAATTTCAAACTCTAATAAAAATTTAGTTTGACTTTCTTAGTGACATTTTTTTTTTTTGATAAAAGTAGACAAACTTATAAGGAATCTTGTATTACATTTTCATATCTTAGATTTAAAAAGAAAATTTTGATGAATTCTTAACTCAAAATAATTTGATAATTTTAGTGATTTTTCCATGTTTTGTCAATTTTTGAACTTTAAATGCTTATAAAAAAAAAACCTGTGACTGAGGATTTTTAATATTTTTCAAATATCAATGTTACATTATAGTAGGAGCCTTGTATTACATTTTCAAGTATTTTTACTCAACAAATAAAGTTTTATTGACATTCAAAGAAAATAAAACTAATAAAATTGGAAAATGAAAATAAATGAAAATATTTTGAACATATTATCGTGTATAGAGAATGCAAATATATACAACCAGTGAAAATTTCATGTGTCTACGGTCATTTGTTTTAAAGTTAATTTAATTAAAAAAAATTCCCGCTTTTCCTTAATTTTTCTTTTGTTTTTCTTTGAAAATTTTGAAAATTTTGAAAATTTTGAAAATTACTGGCAGTTTTAAATTTCGACCTTCCCAATGCACCAACAATATTCACTTTCCCATCGAACAAGATACTGAAGTTGAAAATCGAAGCATTACTTCAGCTACTTATCGTGTAAACAGACACAAAAAAAAAAAATAAATTAAAAAAAAAAACACACATCATTGTAAAATCAATACATTCATCGTTCCACTCAGAATCTAAAATAATATATTCAATTGTATTTCATGTAAGTTAGATTGACTAAAAAAAAAAACGAAACGAAACAAAACATGTGAGACTAGCTACTCTCAGAATCAACTATAAATTTTACAATCTAAAGAATTGAAAATAATAACATAATATTAACACACATGCTCAAACAAAATAATGTTTAAGTATATTTAACTATGTAAGTACTAATGTTCTATATTATATAGGAAACAAAAATAAAATCCATCGAAGTCGCTCCGGTATGTATGATAGATTTTGAGCGCTTCTCGTCATTGAGTAGGTCCTTGCGTAAAGTTTTTTCTTCATATTTTTAATTTAAAATGAGTTAAAAAATTTGAAAAATTTATTATATAAGTGCTTAAGACACATAGAAAAAAGCAAGTTTTCAGATAGTAAGTTATTTTGCTCTGATATTAACTTAAAAATAAGAATCCGGTACCTACCTAGATTTGCTGTTTTACTCGTGTGTTCGATATAAAGATAACACTTTCACACTATAAGTTCTTTTAATATTTTTTTAAAATTACAACAAAATAACAAAAATCTAAGGAGCAAACGGTGTATAAGTTTAATATCTAATATCGTTGATATTTGGAACTTCAAACGCTTATAAAAAATTAATATGGCTTTATGCTAAATGTCAACGTGGATTTAATATTAATTTTATTGCTCACTCCTGTCAAGCGTACCACATATTATACAATACTAATGCATGCATTTTATGCTGGATTAAATATCATGTAGTTATAAACCTAATTGTAGTAAATAAATAATAAATAATAACCATCATTTAAGAATAGAATTATGTACTAAAATAGAACTTAAAATAAAAATTATAAAAGCTCGATCCTACCTATATCGAATAGATATATTGTGTTATTGTTCTTGCTTTTACAAAAACAGCAATTATTATACACACTCATACGATGTATTGTTTTGAATTCAGGATGAAAATAATGGGAAAATGGTTTGAAAAGCCGTCTTGCCATACATTTGTGATTCTAACATTTCTAACCTCTCATTTTTGTTTTCTTACGGAGATGATCGTTTAAGGTTATTCTTTGGGTAGTATTTTCATCTGTTGATGTGTGTAGAAAATGATTGCAAATGTTATTTTTATTTGAAATGGATTTTTTGTTTATAAGCAATGTAATTGTTACGAAACTCCTTAAGACAACTCATTTATTTCTCCGCTTGATTTGTAAGACACATTTACCTGATGGATAAGTTGATTTCACGGAAACGGTTTTTGTTTAAAAAATGGGTTTAAAATCGGATTATAAGGGATACAATATTATGATTGAATTTGTTTTACTAGTCATCGTTGTGTACCTAGGTATCGATCAGTGTGTTTTTTACGTCAAGTACGAAATGTTTATTGTTAAATACTTAACATGTAATATAATATTACCTATTTACAGATTACAGGTTACCATTTAAATATTAATTTTTTTAGATTATATCCAATATAAATAGGTAATTTATAACGTGCCTAAATGGTAACATTTTAATTTACAAACGTACTTATTTTGAAGTAGAATTTGTTCACCAACGGTGCCTACTTTACTTTCCGTTACACAAGTTTATTGAATCACAAGCGAAATGAATGAAATGAATTTTATAGTAATATTACCATCAAACAAATAAAAAATAATACACCGCCTATTAACTATTTAGATTTAGTATTCAATAATTGTGTTCCAGTTCCAATAGTATATAGACTCGAAATTATTGAAAAATATTTATATTAATTTAACCGCATAATATTAATATAAATAATATTAATATACATGGTTGTTTAAATAATCTGTACATTTATTTTATGGGCATTTGAAAAATAAATACAATATTAAATATAAAACTATTTTAAATATTTTCAGTACTAAAGCAATCAGTTTATGAGCGCACGATCTTATAATTTCATGCATAATAACAGTATATAGTTAATTATATGGACACGTGTAGAGGGATATGTACATTGTACAGTTTACAGTGTACACCTATTAGCAATGTAAATTTTGATAATTGCACTGGTGCCATTCCAACAGCTAACCTAGTTAACGAGTGTTAAATGTTTTTTGCATATCTTACCCTTATTCACAATAATCACATATTATTTGTCAAAGGTATTTTCAAACGACAATTTATTCTCAAGATAAAATATGCTTTGTTTTTATTTTTTTTTTTATATGATATTCGAAACATTTATTAATTACTTTTTTTGGTCAAGATGTCATAGTTAAATTAGTATTTTATATTTGTATACTAAGAATGAATTTTGATAGTTTTTTTTTTTTGTTAGATTAAATTAATAAGTTTATTTATTTATATATAATAATAATTATTATGTGAAATATATAAATATATTGTATGAACCTATGCTTATACATTTCGCTCATCAGAAGACGATTAAAATAATTAATATTACATAATTATTATTACGTGGTAGACAGAAACCAAAGTGTTTTAGTATTGAGTATTGTACATATTATATTGTTTCAAGGATTGTCGGCTGCAAGACGTGTCAGTCGTTTAGTCCCTATTTTTTCGGAAGAAGGCGTAGATATACGTATTGACTTAAATACAAATTGATGTTTTGTGAAATTGGGTTTCCTTTATCGTTAATTTAAATTTAAATGTTAAAGGTTTATCAAAATTTGAAAAATGTTTTTTTTAAACTTAAATTAAAAATTAATTTTTGCGAGAATTTGTAAGCTTAAACTATATTATTCATGTTATAATAATAATAAAATAAAAGATAGGGGCTAACATCCTAAATTCAAAATATGGAACTATTATTATATAATACGGCCTATCAATTTGTAATAATTTGTAACCAAAAAATTTGAATTCGTTACACGAAAGTGACTTATTTAGAATACTTAAATACTTAAATAATAATGGATAGACTACGATTATGTACCTAGGGAAACACTTTAACTAAATTATATTATTATTATTTTAAATTTTAAGATACCTACTGTATTAACAGATACTGCTTATCGTAAGTTTTAATTTAATTTTACACTAATAACAATGTGAAAATAAATATTTTTGGCACGTCTTGACAGACGATGATGAATAATATATAACGATAATAAACTCTTGTTTAATCCGAATACACCTCAAGTTGATGTTGACGTACATTTTCTTCTTTTAATATGTTCCGGATTGTTATAACTTATAAGTTATAAGATACCTATAACTTAATTAAATTCTTTCATTACGCTAGAAGAAAATTCAAAGGCTCTACTATGTGTTAGCTTTGATTTTCTCGCAATAAAGTTTAATAAATCAACTGACTTAGACTCACACAGACCATTACATCTTCGGGCATAATGACACATTGTGTAGTTACTAGTCTGGCGTGGCAAATACTCGTTCGACTCAGAAAGTATGTTCTTATAAGCTGATGTCTCGTTTTTTTATGTTTTAGGATTATGGCGCTGAACTTGTTAAATCTTTACACACTGACGTTCGCGTTGTTTGTGAAAATCAACGACATGGTAAGTATACCTTAACCCCTTTAATGAGTTAGTTATTTGTTGTCAAGTGAATTTATATGTATATTATATAATATGAGGCGATGACCGCAAATGTGGCCTAAACCACAAAAAATGAAAAATTGAAGTTACTGTACCAAGTTGTTCAAAATCGTGTAATTAATATTAAGGGGATTGGTGGCGGTGATTTTCTGTCTTTGTCTAACACTGGCGCAACATAGGATTATAGAAGTGTTCTATTTCCAACGTACCGATTAATCTAGTGAAGCGATAAAAATTCTGAAAACAGATTTGAATTTGTCGTCAAGTCTATTTGAGATCGGTCAGTCCACATATTTTATATTATCCCCCAAAATCCTAAAAAAAATGTATTATTAAAGAGTAATTAAAAAAATTTCATATTTCATTATTTGGAGAAGTTTAAATCAAAAAATCAAAAATGTA